>JAQIVE010001960.1:0-21936 GCA_034698285.1 Sminthurinus bimaculatus | reverse complement strand
CTTAACCATGGGCACTTATCTGAAGAACCCCAAAAACGTCTCGTTTCAGTCTAAACTTTAGTTTTCACTGAAAAATGTTTGGAACAATTTAAATAGTTTATTCTCTTGTTCTTCCCTGTCCTTGATTTCAACGAACTGGGAGAAAAAATATTAGAAAATCATGTTTTCTAGTACTTTTTCCAATATCTTTGGCTTTTCCATGTTCAAGCTCTATAACGGTGATAATTGTTTAAAAAATCGTAACTTCTTCACAATGCATAAACGATCTTTGGCCAAAATAGAAAAGTTGTTCAAAAAGATATGCTCTACAATATTTATTTTAGTGACATGGTTGAAATAAAATGTGTTGACAGTCAAAAATGAAAATACAGAAATCAAGTTGGCTTGTTTCAAAAAGTGGGGAATTTCGAGACAAGCGGTGTCCACCTTAGTTGTCGAACTGATATTTTCTATACGGTGACACCCAAGATCTTTTCCCTTATGAATTTACAAAAGCAACCGTTTGCAATACTCTTTGTGGGTTTGGTTTAGCTTTGGTGCCTTTTACACTCTTGCGGGGACGTAATTCGTGAACGCCCTTGGAAATAGTCACTTTTCTTAACATAATGAGCTGGTCAGTGACCCATACACATTTTCTGGTCGCAAATTCAAGTTTTCTCATAAACATAAAACCTGTTAGTGATGATACAGTTATTTATTGGCAAGAAATGCAGCGAGAATAGGTTCTACGTGCAATCCTAAAACATGCTCAAGACTCTCAAAACACGACCATTTCGAAGACCTCCGCGCGGGTCCCTATTGTAAAGTGACCTGAAGTACCACAACTACAACTACTACTACTACACGTTACTACAACTATAAAGAGCTTTTAAAAATTTACAACTGGTTTGATTTTTACATGCAATCAAACCCAATCTCACTATTTTGTCACCAGCCGTTACAAACAAGTAATGATATTAAAATGCCAAAACAGTCGGTGCACAGCAATCTTTGTTATGTACAGTTTGGATACTTACTTTAAATACGTGACAAAGCACCTTTAATGCCAAAGCACAAAAGTGACGAATGGATATTTTAATGATGCTTTCACTATTTTTTGCGTCATTTCAAAGCAAACTACCAAGTGTAATGCACTCATGCTTGATCTGATGTTATACATATGCCGAGAACTAGGAAGTTTGTCATTTTACTGACATGTTATGAACTTTGTATTTTTTAATGTTTTGAATATGGGTTTTTTGGGGTAAAAAACAATCAATTTAGCAAATACAAGTGTAGTTTTTACTTGTGTTATACTGTGGACCACCTGTCAACTTGTCAGTTAGCTCATTTGAATAAGTAAATAGTACACGGTTGAGCAACTTTGGGCAAAAAATACCTTGTACATTGTACACAGCTCTTGTTCATTAATGATAAGTATTTTTTTAATAGATTTCGGAATTACGATCATAAAATTGTCCAAATTAGATTAGATTAGACAAAAATACGCTCAGACAGACCTATAGTGTTAAATCTGGTGTTACATAATACAAATAAGGTAAATTTCGGTTCCCCAAGTATTTTCGTTCAGATTGAAAGCTACACATGACGGTGAAAGTGAAAGCTATCAAAGTACAAGCTGAATTAGTAAGTAACTCGTCAGTGAAACCTGAGAGTAAACTTATACTACTGACACTATGTACAGAATTGTAAAAATACAGAGCAGATCTAAATTAGAGCTTTTCTTTCCAGTTCTAGAACGTTGGACATTGGATCGAATTGATTTCCATTGTATTGAATGGACTGTTATTTATATATTTATTGTATGTAAGAGATGTTTCTCTTGCGTGTGACATATGCACAATGTACATACATATATTTATGTGTACATGTTGTACGCATTCTGTCATGGATCTATTACAACGGTATAGCATTGTGTATTGTGATTGTGAGTTCTGTGCGTGCGCGTGTGTATGTTTGTGTCTATAGAGTGTAAGAATCGTAAGGATAAATAATTTGACAGTGACTTGCAGTACAAGAAAGAAGTACATCAATGTACAATCAAGATACGAAGACAACGAGTCGAGTTTCCTCAAATCAGGGACAAACATATAAACTCAATGTAAAAGAAAGAGGACGAGCATGTCTAATGAAATTTGTGCACCCGGGCCTTGTTCACAGAAGGAGAAAACTCGAGAAAATCATATTGCGTAGTACAACCTACTACAATACCGTACTACAATGGAATCCCAAAGAAACCCTGGTAATCGAAAAGTGTGTGAATGACATTTCATTGAATATTGATTATTGCAATGTATTCTGTTAAGGTACGTGAAATATCAGTAAATGTAAATAAAAAAACATGCCCTCTCGTAAAAACCACTGTTTCTTACATAACATTTGTATACTAATATACTTAAA
This sequence comes from Sminthurinus bimaculatus, assembly GCA_034698285.1. Taxonomy (NCBI): domain Eukaryota; kingdom Metazoa; phylum Arthropoda; class Collembola; order Symphypleona; family Katiannidae; genus Sminthurinus; species Sminthurinus bimaculatus. The sequence goes on along the minus strand of JAQIVE010001960.1, from coordinate 19,536 downwards.
GTTCATTCTTCAAGCTCACACAAAAACTTGTGCGTTAGAGTCAAGTGAAGGCCAGCGGTCAGTGCACATTTAATTATTGACTACATCAAGCCGCAATAAAAATGCAGGGAAAGGAAAGGACGGATGGGTACAATCGTCAGCTTTTGCTTCATCTTGAAATAGGGGAGAAAATACAAAAAAAGACCGTAGAAATATAACGCCACATAGTTTTATTAATTTATAAGATTATTTTTTTCATGCACTGTGGACTGTGGATATGTTTAACATTAATGTGTAGATTATAGATTATAATACAACATCCGGCATTATCCCTGGTTTTTTCGTTTTGCAATATTTTGTTCTTTTCTTGAGCATCTTTTGTTTTTGTCAAAAGTAGAAGACGAAAAAAAACTAAATAAGTATTTGAGCTAAGTGAAACAGCGGTCAACTTGCATTATTTTCAGAAAAGCATGGAAGCGCGATAGACTGGAGTCTCGAATCTCATTGGCATCATCTAAAAACAGTTGACTTACAGCAATGGAAAATGTGTGGCTAGAAACTATCAATAAGTGAACTCAATGCAGACAAATAGAAGTTGGGATACGTGTATTTGTAAATATGTATGTACAGTGCAGTATCCTGTCATGTACTTTTACTTATTGCAGTCCGTTTGTCGCTTATATCGGTTGCTATTCGTGTATAGTACGAAAAAGTTCTGGACTACAATTATTCTCAAGCGTACCACCATGCATGAGCTATTTATTATTTGTGGAAAGTAAGTCTCAAGAGTGAAAGAAAAAGAGAGGGGTAGAAGGAAGAAAAACCCGCGTTCAATGCTGGTCGGTATAGTGTGTAGTACACATAAGAATTCCTTGTGGAGTTCACTTCTTGTTCTTCGATTCTACAAGGAGAAAAAAGAGTACGATTTTAATTTGGAATGCGTAACAAATTGCTTTGCTTTCTTAACATATGTGTGCTTAAGTATATATTCGAGATTAAGCAGGAGCCCCCGAACTGATTTCTTTGCATGCTTTTCTTACTTGAAATCAAATGTAAACATGGATAATTATTTTTCAACTGTCCTTAGTGGTCAATCCTCCAACTTCTACTAATTTATTACCACACCATCGTTATCATTACCAAGGGATTGGGAAGATATTGATTTCGATTTCTACTTTTCAAATATTTGTTTTCCTATAAGACTTCCACTTAATTTGACTAATTTGCACACTTTGCTTGTTAATATAAAGAAGACAACGTTAGCTACTGTTTCCCTCACTATAATATAGTTAAGGGGCAGTTCAAATTCACCAATGAAATATTTTAATGAAAACCACTTTATAGCTGCACGTCGCTGGGACAAACTGGTGGACGGATCATCGTGATTCCTTCACTCACAAGTAGAAGAAGCTTTAGACTTTCGATCGTGACCCTTCCCGCATTTTCCTAGTCCGTCATCTTCCTATTGTTATTCAAGTCCTCCGGAGTACAAATTTTCCACTGTCAAAAACTGTGCCTTCGTGTCCCATGCTGCCATGACCCATGACTAAACCTATGTACCGATTTTGATGAAATATGGCTTAAAATGACAACAAAGAGTTCCTCCGCCCCCTCTGAAAGGGGGTAGAGCCAAAAAAATTCTTATGGTTTTTCCGACTGGAGCGCCGCGGCACTTTATTTACTAATCTTTTCATTGTCTTCGACATAGAAAACCCATGAGAATTTCGTATGAGAAAACTCATAAGAAATTTTTTTAGCTTCTCCCCCTTTCAGAGGGGGCGGAGGAGCTCTTTGTTGTCATTTTAAGCCATATTTCATCAAAATCGGTAGATAGGTTCAGTCATGGCAGCATGGGACACAAAGACTTAATTTTTTACAGTGGAAAATTTGTACTCCGGAGAACTTGAATTACAGTAGGAAGATGACGGACTAGGACAATGGAAAGGGTCATGATCGAAAGCCACAAGCTTCTTCTACTTGTGTATGAAAGAATCACAATGATCCGTATACCCGTTTGACACAGCGTAGAGCAGCTATAAAGTGGTTTTTATTAAAATATTTCATTGGTGAATTTGAACTGGTCCTTAACTAATATCAATCAACCGGTGCCGTTTACTACATACTATACTTATATTTATTAGCTTGACGTACATCTTGTTAACACTTTGTTTTGCAGAATATGTATCAATTTTCCCTCATACATAGTATGATACTAAATACTTAAGTAAAGAAAAATTTCAATGGAATCAAAATGTATGCAGATTGCAGATGCTGCAATAACTAATTCGTCGTCTCATATCTCGGTTTTTTTCGTAATAATAAATAATTTATCTTTTATTATCATCATTTTTTCGTTCTTCACACATATTGTCATTGTACATTTTGTTTCACGTAGTCCTTTTTGTATGTTTCATATTATAAAATGCACAATTATTTTCTCCCTAACACATTTCAGTATTATCAACAATTACTATTATTATTACGATTATTGTGATTATTACACTCTCTGACATGTTGACTTATTTTTTCAACTTATATTTTATCGACTGTCACAATATAATATATTAATTATATTATGACATAATGCATTTTCTTTGTGTATGTAGGTATGCAATTACTTATAGTAGCAATTAGTAATAATAATAACAGTCATCATCACACATATAGGAGCAATAATAGTGATAATACTTGTTGGAGTTCTGATACTTTTCATCATATTACAATAATTTCAATAGATTTGTCTAAATTTGTTTTTTTTTGAAAAAATACCAAGAAACAAGTTGTATTGATGTATGTATGCTTAAGAGTTACTTAAACGCACATATTTAGATAACCTATCGTTCACATAATATGTATCTTCTGTTTTGAACAAACAACCGTAATAAATTAAAAAGATAAAAGACAACAAAACCACATACACTAACACACACACACACATACATATGGTCATCATCATTATATATTTGATAGTACATAACAGTAGTATACACTTTTATTAATAATATAACAAGCACACAAGCATAATGCACACTCGCTAACATTTTTTTACATCTTTAGATACACACTACACACATTCTTATACACTCATGCAACACACATTCATACGAGACTTACAATATTATTTCGATTCTCTAATGTCTGGCAACAATACTTTTTCCTTTCGTTCAACATATATGTACGTGTGGTTCATTTCGTCGTCGTCATAAATAAATAAATACCTACTACATAATGCACAATGATAATGTCATTTACTTAAACTGATAATAATATATTGTTCTATAAATGCTCCGTTATATTATATTTCTCTCTCGTTTTAATTTTACACAGTAAATAAGTTAGAAACACCTAAAAGTCTAAAACTATTCTGTCATTCTAGCACTAATAATAAAGTTAAGGTAAAATTATATACACATAATATAATAGCATGATTTATACTGTCTTTTTCCTTGTCAGTTTTTTGTCAAAAATTAACAACAATAAACAAGATTTATATAATATCTATGCATAATAAATGAAGTAACAATGATAATATTATTTGAATAATACGATAATCATAATAAGTAACAATAACTTGCCTATTTTTTCATCTCAATATTCGAAATTTTCATTCTAGCGTATTTGCAAATAGATAAAAAAGGATTCTGTACAAATAATTTAAGTCATTAAGTAGTATATAAATAGTAGCACGAAAAACGTGTTTGTGTCTTGCCTCGTAAAATAACTAAAGTCACCATGTACATGAAAAATTTTAATACATAATTTTCTTTTTTAAAAAACTACAAAACCAAACCCATGTCTAACGTATAAAAGTAATATAATATAATTATGGTAGTAGTAGTTTCAGTATTTCATGTCTATGTATCTAATAATATAGTAAATTAAATTATTGTAAATTTAAAAAAATTGCATTTTTGTGTAGTGTCTTTTTGGCAAATATCTGTTGAGATATATAAAATTCAGTGTGACCTGGATTATATAAATACTATACATAATACATAAACTAAAATAAAAGATTTACATCAACAAAAAGTCCCCCCCTGATGAAAGTAGTTGCAGTAGTAGATGCAGTGTAGCTAAGTAGTTAGTTAGTTAATTAGTTGATAGTTGTAGTGGCGCTGGTTTATCGAGCATCGCTGTCACTTGTCGACTCATTTCCACTCTTTTCTGTATAAATTCAATTTATAATGATTCATCTATAATGATAGAACAACAAGTGGAAAAGGGGACCCATTATACATAGTAAAAATACTCTTACAAAGAAGGTTTTATAGAGAGAAAAAAAAACAGAATAAAAAGGAATAATTATTATCAAAGCTACTCTTTGTAATCAGCAGTGATCTTACCTTTCTTTCCTGTGTAAGCGTGTCTTTTGAGTCGATCGTATAAGTCATCTTTATTTCCGTATATACTGGCATTTGACCTCGCCAAACTGTTTACTTGGCCATTGTAACCCTCTGTAAAGTGAAAAATAATGAAGGAACATTAAACATATTATATCGATGAATATTTCCAGCTTTTCAGTAAATTACAACAATTATTAAGAGTTTTGTTCAAAATCATCACACTTGAACCATTGATTTACTTACTTGTTTCTGCTGTGTAATAAGGGTCTGTAGCCATATAATTAGGCATCTCCCAACCTTCATCGTCACTGTAAAATAACGTTTTAAAAAAGTGATTAATGAAAAGAAATCTTCTTCACTGGGTAAAAAGTTACGTTGGAAGGATTGTAGGATTCCTTGTTTCAAACTTACTCGTCATAGTAATGTGCATAAGTAGAATGATGGGAAGGTGCGATTGATTCAGCATAAGGAGCTGCCGATGGAGCTCCGTAGTAAAAGTTCACTTGGGAGCCTCCGGTTGGATCAGGGATTGTGGAGGCAGCTAACAGCTTCTTGGGTTCTTTCCTTTTGGCACCTCTGTACAAAGGAGAAAAGTTATTATAATTTACCCTTTATAGCAAGTATTTATTATATCATATATACTACATATAATTTATATGTATCTATGTAATAAAGATAGTATAAAGTCATTCTTTACCTGACGCAGATCATCCAGATAAGTAAAACTAGCAAAATGATAAAGACAACTCCTCCAGCAATACCACAAGCAATGTACAAAAAGTCAGACTTCTCCAAGCATTGTTTGCCGACAAAACTTCCAATACAAGTACAGAAAGGTTGCCCGTTCTTGTCCTTTAGACAGGTTCCTTCATTTTGGCAGAAATCAGTACAAAGATCTATATGGTCAAAGATTAGTAATAACAACCATCATTATTAGTCAGCCAGAATCATTTTTTAGTAGGAGCTATGAAAATAGAAATACTATATTATACGCATGCATTTACATATACATATACATAATATGTATTCATGTTATATTCATTAAAAAGATTAGAATGGTCATCATACCCCGACATGATCCGATTCCGTAGCCAGTTCCGTTAAAACCTGGTCTACATTCGCATTTATGACTTCCAGTTTCTTTATTCAGTACACAAATTGCATTGTGATCACAAAGTGCTTCTCCACCATCCACATTACATGGATTTAAACAGTCTTCAATTCTTGTCTGTTAAATAAATAAAAAAACAAAGGATTTAATACATCTCTTTTCTCCTATATTTTAAATTTTAAATAAACACCATATTTAGGGATTAAACTTATTTATCTAAAAAAACTTACAGCTCCTGGTCCAGTCGTAGTATCAGCAGGACAACTCAAACAACTAGTTTGGTGTGACTGATCTTGATATGTTCCCTTTCCACAAGGTTGACAAATATTCGCAGTAGTGTTCAAATAAGATCCTAAATGGAAAAAAATGATGCATGTTATATTAGATTTGGTGACAAATTAGATCTGAGTGATTATCACAGTCTTTTATTCTAAAACATTATTTATTCATCTACCTTTCAATTAGATAATAATATGAATAGAACAATTAAAAGTACTAAACAAGAAAAATTACCTGGTCTACAAATAGGTAGAGTACAATCCTCGACATTCGTTGCGCCATTGGACTGGGTGGTTCGGTCAATTGGACAACTGACGCATGAAGGATGAACTCCTTGAGTTCTATAAGATCCTCGTTCACAAGCCACGCAAATTCCTTCACTTGACAAATGTTGACCGCTAGGACATTCATCTCGACATTCAAGCTCTGATGTTGCCTCGCTCATCCTTGTTGTTTTTCCCAGTCCACATAACTTGCAATTGAACTGACCTTCTTCACTTTGATACTGACCGTGTGAACAACTTCGACAAAGCTCAATTGATTCTGAAATTTAAGAGTTTCCATGTTTAATTTAACAAAATATAAAATAATATAATACTGTATTTTTTCATCGATTTTTTGACAATTATTTCAAACTCTCATAATACAATAACTTGCGTTAGTTTCCTGCTTACCATCATAATATTTGCCAGCTGGACATCTCTCTTTACATTCTTTGGGTGATTTAGCTCCAAGGATTTTGGTGACTCCGGGTTTGCCAGCGATAGATGGACAACCCGTACATTTCAACTGACCAGTTTGACTCTGGTAAGTTCCAACTGGACAGACGATACAACTGGAATTTGATGACTCGTAGTAGGAACCAGCAGCACAAGGAACACAATCTGAATGAACAACAACGTGACCAGGGGCACAGGCATAGTCTGAGACCAAGTCCAAAGATGAGGGATCGGCAGCAGTGTTTGGTAACACATCTCTCACATTGAAAGCATCCTTCTCAAGAATCAAACCCTGGAGAAGTAAAAAACGTAATTCAAAGGATTAAAATACAAATTATAAAATAAAGCATGAAAGACAGTGATGGATTGATTCGCTATTCGCTATTTTATAATAAAAGGGTGCGTGATAAACTCATAGCCTTTTCACCTGGAGCAGTTTCTGAATGTTGGACTTTTCGTTGGTATCAACGTGAGAGACGGGGTCGCTTTGAGCTGGGAAACTAACTTCCACTTCATACACATCATCATTGTCCACTTGACGCTTCTTCTTGTTGTTGGTAAGACCTCCATTTCCTTTGCGGTTACAGTTGACTCCAATATTCAAATCTTGACAATCAGCTCCACCATCCTTTGTTTTTGAAGCACAGAATCTCCAGTCTTGATTCAATTTTGTGAGAGCCAACTTGATCCTCTCCTTGAGCACACCTTGACCAGCTTCATTACACAAACCAGAAGCAGGGAATTGAAGCTTAACTTTGAAAACTCGTTGAGCAGGTCTGGAGCTAGTACATGAAGGGTATACAAGTGGTTTCTCCATGTCCGGAGTTGGATGCCAGAATCCTGAAATGGAAAGGGAAACATTTAATTGTAATGATTGTCATATTATAATATAAGTAATGCATGCACAATGGATAATAATATTTTCAATAACCCTACATAATATACTTATATGATATATGATATATAAATAAGTAAAAATAGGAAGAATTGTAAAGTTTAATTTACCTTCGGCACCACAAGCATAGAATTTTGGAACAGTCTGGGAGAACTTGAGTACATTGGCTTGATTACAACTGATCTCACAAGCTTTCTATAATTCCGAAACAAAACAAAAAAGACAAAATGTTAGAAGCTAGTTAAATAATATCTCAAGTTGACTTTAAAATATTAATTGATATTATATACTTTTACAATCATAATGTATGTTTTTAAAGAAGTAAACTTACGAAATGGCCTCCTGGACCCCAACCGCTACATTGCTGAACACCACCATCTGGATCTGGAAGTGCTGGACAGAATTCGGCTACAAAAATAGAAGCATATTAAAAATTATTATTGTTTATTTACGAAACCAACAATTATAATTTGAGTTGCTTAAAGTTCAAGGCGTGTAAAGTTATTCTGGATTTCCTAAAATTATTAAAATTCCATTCAATCTCATACCAAGCACATAGACTTTAAATTTGCAGACGGCATTATTTCCAGCTTGATCATAGGCAACATAGGCAATGTCGTAATTTCCCCAGAGAAGAGTTTGTCCGGGTCGGAATCCAGACTTTTCTTCTACCTTGACCACCCCGATATTGTCGGTGAAAACAGGCTCGTCCCAAGTGACAGTAGCAGATCCATTTCTTGTGATGACCCACATTGAGCCAGGGCAATGAGTGAGTTGAGGTGGAATTTTATCTGCAGTCATGACATCGCAACGACTTCCACTCATTCCAGGAGAGCAAACTCGATCTCCACAAGTTGAGGGAACAACTCTCTCTACTCCACCCGAGATACGGTCATATCCATTCCACGGAAGAACAAGCCCTTGATAAATTACTGGCTCTGTTCTACATCCACGAACTTGCTTTTGAATTTCCTTTGAAATGTCTAGAGGACGATTCCAGACTTGGACTCGACTCAAACTTCCAATAAATCCTGAGTCTTGTGGGGCTCGACCACTTTCAGTTGCTGGAGCTCCAAGAGACAACCAACCACTACGAAAATAAATAAATCATCATTATCCTTGTTATAATTATTTTATTAATTCAACTATTTAATTTTGTTTTAAATAAGAAAAACTGTATTTTTTGAACAATACCATGAATTGTCGAGATGAATAACCTCGTAACGCGAATTTAGACTGTTTTACTTTTAGTATTCGACCAAAATCGGCCCCTTTAACAGTGGTTTTGTCAGATACTAAGCATTATTCCGAGTTACGTGGTTATTCATCATAAGTACAAGCACTAGTAACAAATTATTATCCTTACAATTCGGGGAGTTCTTTCCCAAATCCGTATCCTTCGCTTCGTCCAGCAATGAGACCATCAGTAGAGACGACAAGAGATGAATTTGTTTGATCGTAAATGAGAGAAACGTGATGCCATTGACCATCATTAACTGGGGCATAGTCTCTAAAGGCCAAGTAAACTTCCTGTTCATCTCCAAAGAGAGAAACAAGGATACCAGCACTGTGAGCTTGAATAGCCAGACGACGTTCCTTGGTTGAGATCCCAGATTTGACAACATAATAGTTCAAGAAGGTTCCAGTATCATCAGAGTGCGTAAATTTAATCCAAGCGGCCAAGGAGAAGCCACCGCCTCGAGTTCGGGTCAATTGGAATGGTAAAACTTGTTGAGCACTGGCAGTTCCTTCTTCATCAGTAAATACTAAATCGTAGTCGACTTGAATAGCTGTAAAAAATTTGTTTTTTAAAACAGCGGCGTTAACAGTTTATTCACAACAATGCATTATTTAATTATAAAATTTTAAAACGTAATTCTAATCAGTATTTCATGAGATGATTATTTTCCTTACTTTTTCTGCAGTCCTCTCCGGTGAGATTGAAAGGGCATTTACAGTAGAATCCATCACTGAGATCCACGCAAGTGGCTGTTGGTGGACATGAAGTGGATTTACAATGTGGTACAGTTTGCTCACAATTTCTTCCAGTATACCCTTCAGGACAAGTACAAGTGTATCCGGCTCCATTGTCCGTACAAGAAGCTCCATTTTGACAAACTCCAGCGGCACAAGCATCAAATTCATATTGGCATCCGATTCCAGTGTAGTCAGCAGAGCAGCTGCAGTTGAGTCCCGATCCGTAGTCTTTGCACCTTCCACTGTGCATGCAAGGATCTCCGATGCATCGATCTGGAGCAATCTCGCATTGCTTTCCATCAGTTCCAGAGGGACAGACGCAGAAGAAGTCTTGGAACAAATTGATACACTGAGCGTCATTTTTACAAGTGTCCGGTTCACACATTCCAATGTCCGTTTCACAGTTCTTTCCAGCCCATCCAGGTGGACAGCGACAAGTGTAGCCATTCACACCATCAACGCAGGAACCACCATTGAGACAAGGCTCCAATAATCCACACTCATCAATGTCGACTAAATTAAGTTTTGAAAAGAAAAGGAAACATTTAATTATTTTCCTGTTTTTCTTTTACTTTTTTGTATGTAATGAAAATAAAATATTGAATTTTACATAAAAATTTTATCTGGAAAGTTTTTAATTTATCTTCTTACCTTCACAGAATGTTCCCTCATAACCGGCTTTGCAGCGACACTCAAATTTGCTATCCAAATCAAGACAGTTTTCTGTTCCAACTTCATCACAGGGGTTTGTGAGACACTCATCAATCTCCGCTTCACATTGGAGACCCACAAATCCAGGTCGACATTGGCATGCAAATCCGTTGACAAGATCCTTACAAGTTCCTCCGTTTTGACATGGGTCAGAGACACAGGAGTCAACACGGTGCTGACAATTCTTTCCAGTGTATTCCTCATCACAAATGCAAGAGTAACCGTCAACTTCGTCAACACATTCCCCATCGTTCAAGCAAGGATTGGATTCACATTCATCGATGTTCACACTAAAAATTTGAAAGAAAATGTTTATTAATTTCCAATATAAGTCTCGCACTATAATATGTAACAATATGAATAAATAAATAATAAGGTGATTGATCTGCTGCGATGTGTTGAATGATATAAAGTAAAATAGTATCCCAATCAAATTTATACCTGCAGGAATCTCCAGTCCAGCCGGGGTCACACTCGCAAGAATAGTCAAATAGACGATCCACACAGATTCCATGTTGACATGGTTGATTTCCGCACAAGTCAACTTTAACCTCTGTAAATTAATAATAAATGATTTTATTTCATTAGACGATGATTTTCAGAGTAACACAACTTGTTCTTTTGTCTTGGATCATTTAAAAATATACACAACTTTTTAGCATGCTTACCGCATCGCTTTCCAGTGAATCCTCTGGGACAAGAGCAAGAAAAGTCATTGACCAAGTCGGTACAATTGGCACCAAAGTTTTGAAGAGCGCAAGGCAATTCAGCACAGTCATCAATGTTATTGTCACACAATGGACCATCCCAACCTTAAAATTATAATAATACAAATAATAATAATAATAATAAAAATAATATTATAATAATATGAAATTGTTAAGTATAATAATTATTCTATACATAATAATATTATTATGCTATTCGTAACTCGTAATAATGATAATGACATATTATGTATGAATAATGGAATTGTAATGACACTTTTTAAATTCAACAAAAATGCCAATAAAGAGTGCATGAATTGGTCTTTTTTTCTTACCTGGTTTGCATTCACATCGGAATCTTCCTTGTTGGAGCGGAACACAAACAGCCGAGTTCTCGCATGGGTTTCCGTTAGCCACACAGGGATTGATGGTAATATCGCAGTTGGTTCCAGTGTATCCACTCTTACACAAGCAAACATGATTTCCAAGTCCGGGTTCCGTCTTACACATGGCATTCTCGGGACAAGTCTCATTTTTACAGTTGCTCTGTTGATCCTGACAGTTAATTCCAGAGTAGCCTGGTTTACACACACAAGTGTATCCTTGAGGTTCGTCCACACAAGCAGCTCCGTTGTAACAAGGATTTGAACTACACTCATCAATATCTGTTTCACACAATTTTCCAGTGAATCCAGCAGGGCAGTAGCAGACAGCTGAATGTCCTTGAGGAACACAAAGACCACCATTACTACAATAATTATCAGAACATGGCACAGCACGGCACTCCTCCTTGGAATCAGCTCCCACTTTCGAAGTCGTGAATTCTGCTCCGCACTCGGTACATTTGGTGGAACCTTCCTTATTTTGATAGAATCCGGTTGGGCAGGGAGCACAAGGGGCGAGTCCGGTTGAGGAATAAAATCCAGGCTTACATTTTGATCGACAGAATTCCGGTCCAGGGGCTGAGGGTTGATAAGTGAAAGTGGTTGGAGGACAAGATTGACACTCTTTAAAACCATCGGCGGGAGGGGGTCCAGTGTAACTATTTCTTGGACATTCAAGACAGGGAACGAGACCAGTGGGTGAGTAAGTACCAAATCCACAGACTGGAATACATTCGTCGACTCCCTTTGAACCTTCTTCTCGAGTGTAAGTTCCGGGTGGACATCTCGAGCAAGCTCCTTGCCTGGCACGACTTTGATAGAAACCCCTTGGACAATAGGTACACTCACGCTCTCCTTCCGTAGCATAGGAACCAGCTGGACAATGGAGGCAACGAGGAACTGAGGACGTTTCTGTATTCAAAACTTCTCCCGTACCGCAAGTAAATCCACGTCCGATCTTTGAGGTGAGAGCTCTCAACGGTGGACAGAGGTTACCAACTGAGGAGACGTTGAGAAGAGGCTCAAGAACGGCGGAAGCATATGGAACTGAAAGGTCAAAGATGAGATTGAGGGTAGAGCCGCACAGGTCATACAGTTGAGTTTGCTTCACTTGAGGCTTCACTTCAAGCACATAGGTGAATTGAACAACATTTTCTTCCAAGAGTTGAGGACGAGTATCCACAAAAGTAACATTCATGTTAACGTTGACAGCAGAGCATCTTTGTGAGAGGATGACATCCAAGTTGGGTTGAGACACTTTGAGGAATTCCACGTATTGAGCAAGACACTGATTGGGCACTGCACCATTGGCTCGGTATTTGATGACAGCATCCACATTGTAACGAGCCATTTCCGTGTCCTCACTCACACAGTCGGGAACAACTCGACTTGGAAACCAGGCTCGTGCTTTATCCTTACATGAGAAAGTTTTCATGGGCTCTCCGTCCGTGAATCGGAATCCTTGTTTACAAGTAGCAAGACATTGAAGGCCATCAGCAGCGGGAAGACAGTTGAGATTTCCATGAGCTGGAGGATTTAATTCCCAGTCAACACAAGGAGTAGCCTGAACACTCACTTGGAAGTGACAAGTTGCTTGATTTCCATGTTTATCCGAGGCCACGACAGTCACGTTTTCAAAACCACCAACTGGAATGATTGCAGATTCTGGAATAAAGGCAACATTCACGGCACCACTGGCATCACTCACATTGATTCGGCGTCTCGTTTCATTAAAGAAAACTTGGTAGCTGGGCTGTTTGTCTACGAGTTCAACGACGTATGATTGAGGGCAGCTGAGTTGTGGTGGAGTGTCATCCTCGACGGTCACATTGATATGGCAAATGGCTACATTTCCATCAAAATCAAAGGCCAAGTACTCAATGAGAATATCTTCAAATACGTGGAAGGGCATTTTAAATCCGGCTGGACGAATTTCCATCCTAGCAACAGCTCCACTATTGTCCTTGGCAATGGGCTCAGGGAAATTGACTGGTTCAAGTCCAGAAGATCCTTTCCTGCTCACAATAACTGCCTGCTCTGGACAATTCTCAAATACGGGTGGCTCATTGTCAACACAAACTGGGTAGCCAAGATCCCATCCAAGAGATCCAGCCCCACTTCGCTCCTCTTCTGGCTCATCTTCACAACCCAGCAGTTCAAATTTCAAACAGGGGTTCTCCAAATAGTTGACGATTCCGAGGATGACAAATCGAGCTTGAACAGAGGCGGGCAGAGTGATCATGGCTAGTTCTCCATAGTTACCAGGATCTCTTGTGGTTAGATTGAAATTGGGGAAATAGACGACAAAGTTTTCATTTTCTTGTTGCTTGTAGAAAAACCGAATTTCCGTGGGACGACCCACAACGTCGTTAGTGATGACTCCCTTGACGAGGATAGCCTTGACTCGATGAATCTTGCCGAGATCAACGGTGACGTATGTGAAGGCTTCTTGGAGACCACACCAACCAGTCGCAGAGCTCAGACGGATATTTTTTCCTTCATAATTCGAACGCTCAGAGGTTACATTAATGGCAGAGTCTGGAATAATACCAGAGGAGATTCCGAGTGGCTTGATGACTCGACACTCAGCCTGTCGCATACAAGTAATTGGATAAGGATTAATAGGGATGTAACCGGTACGATTGCACTCAAACAAAACTTCTCCTCCTTGTTCATATGTCTGTGAGATTTGAACACCATCTGGAGGTCGTCCTGTGAAAAATCAGAAATGAAATCAACGTGTTAAATTGAAATCTAACCAGTATTTACTATGAGCGTGATTTAACAAGAAAATTGACCAAATTATTTATCCATTGTCAATTAATTAATTACTGTAATATGTAGTAGTTTAGTAGTAGCAGCAGTTAGCAGTAGTATTTAATGTATGTATTATTATTACCAGGGTCTTCACAAACTGGACCTTCACATCTTAGATTTCCGAAATCCCAAACTCCATTCTCCATACAACGGACCACATTATCATTTCTAGAGGATTGACCTGCAAGCTTGAAAGTATCTTGACATCCAAAGAAGAATGAGGATTGATAGTAGGTATCGGTAAATCGTCCATATTCAGCTCCGGGTGTTTCAACTGGGAATCCACAGTCAACTTTGGGACATTCGGGTGCAGCTCCAGAGAGCCAATAGTCGGGGAATCCTGGTTTGGGATCATACACGCATTGACGGAATGGAGCGGTCAAGGAGGATCTGAGTGGTCGTCCTTGTGAAGCACAAGTAAAAGTCACATTTTCTTGGAAACCAATGAGAATTTCATCGGGGTCAGGTCGATTGACCGTTAAGCCTTCAGCTGGTTCATCTTGTAATGGGACACATTTTGCAGCTATAAATATACAAACAAATAAATAAATAAATTTTTAAAACATTTCCAACAGAATTTAGTATACCTTTTTTTTAAAGTATTGATTTATTTCGTCTGTCTATAAACTAATGAAAAAAATGAACTAAAAATTGCAATGTAAATGTATAAATGATTATTTACGTTGACACTCTGGTACAGTTCCATTCCAAGTTCCAGAAGAACCACAGACAAGTCCATAGGATCCAGAAATGACGAAACCAAAATCACACTGGAAGCTGACGGTGTCCTGATAGTGATGTTTTTCCTTGGTTGAGAGTAGAAGACCATGTTCTGGAGAAGTGAGAGGTGGACACATTTTTGGTACACAAGTCTTATTGAGTCGATAAGAATCTCCATCCTTCTTTCCATCCTCAGCAGCTTCGATAAAGAATCCAGCCGTTCCATTCTTCTCATATAGTTCATATCCAACATTGCAAGAGCAAGAAGAAGAGCCAGGAGAATTGATACATTTTTGATGACAGCCACCATTGTTGGTTGCACACTCATTAATGTCATTACACTCCATTCGCGTACAGCCCATGAGTTCCAGTTGAAGACAAGGAGAGAGAACATAGTCCTGAATGAGGAATCGAATGTAGCGAGCCTCGAATGGGATTGGAAGATTAAGGACGGATAGCGAGGGCTCGAGAATTCGGAATTCAACTGAAGTTCCATCTGGATTGGCATAATCCTTGAGGACATCCGTGAGGTCATCGGTATACTGGACTCGAATTCCAGAAGCATAGGCAACTCCAGCATCTCCTCGTTGTACTCCTTGTGTCCGGAATCCGCGAATGATTGTGGGTGCCTTGAGGTCAATGAGAACCCAGTTACTGCCCTTGGCGTAGTTAGCTCCACACCATCCAGAGATTGAACCGAGACGGACGAGCTCCTTTGGGTAGTTTTCTTGAGCCGATGAGACCGTGATGGACTTGTCTGGAACTCCGCCGTTATTCAACCCGAGATCAGCAATGGGTCTGCATTCCAAAGATGGTGCGAATCCGGTTCGGCATTTGCAATAGAAGGAACCAGGCATGTTTGTACACTCAGTAGAGGCGAGATCACATTGAGATGAACTGCACTCGTCGATATCCTCACAGACAGGGAGATCTAAAAATGTTTGATCTGGTCCGCATTTAATGATGTTTTGACCAAGGAGTCTATAACCTCGATGACACTGAACTCGAGCTTCGTCATCATAGAAAAATTCTCGGGAAGAGTCTACAATGAATCCATTCTTAATTGTTGGAATTACATGGCATTGTTTTTCTAAAAAAAAAATAACCAATAAAAAAAACATTTTATGTTTTATCATAAAATTCTTTTTCGTAGTTATAGACAAATAAAAATGAAAAATGTCATATTACAGTTTGTACTACACAACATTTTTTATACTTACTTGAGCAGCTCGGAAGTTCACCAGACCAAGTTCCGTTTGACATACTACAAAATTATTTTTTAAACAGAAAGGTCATTATTATAAAATGTAAACTGATTTCAAGATTTGTAGATAAAACGTATACTACATGAGATCTAAATTAGGCGTTTAACTAGTAGCTCACCAAAGCAAAGTAGGTGGTCCAGTTCGGACATAACCAGGATCGCATTCGAATCGGACAATAGTTCCGTAGCTTCGGCCTCCACCGCTCAAAATAGTTTGTTTCATATTCGGTGTTTCGGGTAATGGTGGGCATTGAGAGGCTGTATGAAATGATATGGAACCAAAATATTAATTTATTGTCTATAATATAGCAAAAGAAACCATAATGGATTTAATGCATATTGTGCCATATCTTCAAATGAAAATGGTTGATTTGATTTGTGTACCTAAGCAAAGTGGTAACTTTTCCCATTTTCCTCCAGCAGTACAGGAAATGACTTCAGTGGCCTTTCCCGAGAGAAAAGCAAATCCAGCATAACATTGATAAGTTGCAGATCCCAAATAGGTCACGTTTGTTGATCCAATGGCAAATCCATTTGAGATTTGTGGGACGGGTCCACAATAAACCTCTATAGAATACAAAAATATAAACAATGTATTAATACAGCACGATGATTATTATTCATCAGCCTTCTGCACCTTCTTATTTAATTAGTCAAGAGTAGAGGTGAGAGATGAAAACTAGATACATACGTAAGACAATAATAAAATTATCATAAGTAACTTATTTATATTTATATTTATATAGGTTCCAAATTCCAAAGTGACTGATGAAACAAAGAAAGACAGTTAAGACTATTGACCTCTTGTCCTTCTATTTAACATGATCATCGTCAGTCTCATCAGAATTTATTTTAATTTGAAGCATACATACACATAATATATGTATACATAGTTTACTAGTAAATAATATGTGATGGAATACATATACATATTATCACATATACACGAATATACGTTCAAAAATGATGAGGCAAACAATCTTCAAAAGAGTTAAACGAACTCTACAAATATAATTATCATATATATTATAAATATTGCTATTATTATTGTTCAACCCTGACAGAGAATACGAGGGAAAAGGAACAAAGATATAATATGTACTACTAATCACTATTCAGAAAATGGAACGGAACTAACCTTGACAATCAGGAATGTATGACACGGACCATTCACCACCGGGTTGACACTCCGTTACAATCTTTTGTTGACCAGTTGCAAACTCTTGACCGACCGGACACGAGAAAGTTACCACGGTACCAAATGCAATGTCACGATTACTTGCCAAGGCTCCTTTTCCTGATTTCAAGACTGGACAATCTGAATTATTAAATGTAAAGGGAAGGAGAATAAATAAATTGATTAATAATAAATTAAATAAACATCTTTTACGCATTAATTATTTAATCATGCCAACTCGTCACTGTTGAATACTATTGAAGATTCATATCCTGCAATTAAACATTTTGGTAGATGTCGAACCTGCAGAGAAGACAGCTCGCCATCCTTGTCTTGCACGAAGGGAGTCCGTCGAGAATTTAACAGTCATTTCACCCGACTCAGCTGTGAGCGTGAGTTTGGGGACGGCACGTCCACTAAATCCATTTCCAGAGTGAAGTCTCAAACTGTCCGTGTTGGGTCCATCATAGACCTGTAAGATTAAACAGTCAAATTAAAACCCAATTCCAATTTCCAATCGATCGGTAATCAAATTAATATATGTAGTGCCATTATAATCAACAATATTTCACATTTAGCTTAACTACTAATCTATAGTGATAATGATGATTTATAATTTATTGCATATTATTGATGATGATACCATTCCAAATTCACTTTCCCATCCTCATAATATCTATTAACTATAATTTATATGTGAACGATATAAAATATTACGTGGTACGAAATTAATTGCCATCAAGTCATCAATGTCATTTTCCTCTACTCATTTACATTCAATAGCCATGGTCTTACATTATGTGCATCTATGTACATTCATATTATATCAACTATGCATAAATGAATTCAACTATTACAACTAACTAAACAACAACTAACTACAGTGAACAGCGACGATAAGACTAAAGACATTCAACGCTAATGCCAAAAAGTTGCCGGTCGGCCGGACGTTGAACTTTTTTGACTCATCTTCTCCTCATTCGTTTTCCTTTTGCCTTTGCATAATATGCATAATACATACATAATCTTCTCTCTCTCTCTCAACTGGTCTTTTACTCTCGTAACTTCTGCTCCTGCTTCTTTTTTTTTTCTCTCTCACTCTCTCTCTCTCCCTCTCGTTGCTCTTTCTTTACTGCTGGCTGGATGACGGAGCAGGTCCGAGTTACAGGTAAGTACGTAAAACGATTGGGAAAAGAAGGAATTTTTCTGGTCTTGTATCATCCTCCTGATCATCATCATGACAACAACTCATTAGACATTCAAGTCAAGTCAAGAGACTGGTTATGTTATTTTCTGAGATTCTCTCTCCTCTTCCTCTCCCTTTCTCTCTGACCATTTCAAATGGCTTCATCAAATATTCATCGCGAATACATACGGGAGATTCAATGATCTCTGTTCTCCCCGTACCTTTTCGACTTGTACTAAAAGAAGAAAAAGAATAGGAAAATGTACGACCCTTCTCTGAATGGAATCAACGACACCACTGGATTTTAATTTATTATTATTATAGATGCAAATACACATACACACATGATATTTTTCATTAGACAACTTTGTCAGAATTTGTTGAATTTCACGTACGATAACTTGACTCCAAGAAGAATCTGTCTGTGTGTCCAACTGTAGATTCTCCACGGCTTTTAAATGCTAAATAAGTATCATGATCTCAATGTGTGTGTGTTTTGATCTCATGTATATATATACATATGTCTACATACTTGATGTTAAATAATAATTTACTTCTAATACAGATAAACCTTTGTTGAAGTAATAGATTTCTGTTCCGAATAGTCCTTGTTGTACTTTTTTTAACATATAATAATAGTGCAAACACACCACATAAAAAGATCAACATACTATCCCATCACACACTCCTAGTCAGTAACTTACGAGATTTGAATCCAGAATCTGTTCTCTCCTCTCACCTCGTCTGCCTCAGATACATACGTGTAGATATTCTGATGTATTCCCGATATATAAATAATATCAGTTGTTATTATTACCTTTTAAGAGTAACTTTTTCACGGCGAGTTCAACATATTACACCCATATCATGTACATAGTTTGTGATAACGCAAAGTCTGCTTGCTAATCAATAAACATGGAACAAAATAGCCAACCAAAGATAAAGAAACAAAGATTTTAGAATTTTAAACAGTCAACAACTTGATCGCACTCACTTTAATTTAATTATACAATGCATACTTGAAGCAGTGAATGAACACCTAACAAGTATGGTTACAATTAATATCTATGTATGTACACAAGTAGTTACACATGCCCACTATGAATGACAATGACCAACAAAAATGCATCATTTAAAGTGAATTTCTTGTAAAATTTTGAACATTCCGAGTCTAAACACTAAGTCACAACATTTAACCTATTTCGCCCGGGCGACGGGATTCTCCACCACAAATAAAAAGATTTCCATTTCCTGACGACGTTGATTAC
>JAQIVE010001959.1:0-21941 GCA_034698285.1 Sminthurinus bimaculatus | reverse complement strand
AAGTTACAAAACTCCCTACCGTGAGCAGTAAACTTTCACATGCTTACTTGTCTAGTTTATTCGGCCCGCCGTGCACAAGAATGGAGGGAAAGTTTGCTTCTTTTCTCTTTAAATAATAATAACAATCGTAACGTGGACTCAGATACAATATTAGTTGAAAATGAGGAAGAAAAACGCATAAAATATATTATTATTTTATATAGTTATGCAGCAAACTTTTCCTACATCTGAATTTGTGCAGCAGCATTTCCTGCTTTCCATAATATATGTTTTGAGAATGTGGCCATTGTGCGGGACAAAGTCAAGTTTAAAGAAGTGGAAAAATCCACATTGAGCATGAAAAAACCAAGGGAATCGTCTAGAGAGATCATAGAGTCGAGACTTGAGACGTTTTCCCGTACTTTCTTCTCCTCTGCGCTCTTTTATCGTGGCCAAAAGAAAAGAAAGAAAATACAGTTAAGGATAGGCAAAGAAATGCACAAGAAAAAGAAAAAGAAGAAACGACGACCTGTCAGCCTTAATCTGAAACATTAAAATTCATAAGAAGGCATTTCCCTGGAACTCAACGTGACAGGCCAGTTGACTGTGTAAAAGCGGAGGAATTTTGTGGTTCTTTTATGGACCGGCAGTTACGCACTATCTCCAAGTATATTCTGTGTACTGCATTATAGTGTATATGTGTCGTACGTACTGTTTTATGCTATGCTGTTCTGTTTTGTTATTTATGTACGTGCAGAGTGGATTCAAGACTGCACTCTATGAAATATTTTTTTATCCTGCGCTACTTTAATACACTTTCTTTAGTTAATTTGACCCAAGTTGACAAGATACAGAAAGACTTTTGACATTTATTTTTATGTACACTCACTCACACGCGCTCTCACGCACAAAAACAGCCAGAAAATGATAATATGTGAATATGTGCATATGTGTACTGTGTCATGTGTTAAGGCAAGGGAAGAAAAATCGTGGATTTAAGTAGCAAAGTCCAAATGGTTAAAAATATCTACTTTCATTTGAATTTCTTCTCACCAAAGTGGAAATCAATTTCTCTACTCGTGCATATCAAATGAGTGTGCGTAAATATATCAGCCGACGCTTTGTTTACAAATATTCAATTTTGAATCGAGAAAACTTTGTGAGAAAGCAAACAAGACAGGAAGAAAGAAAAACAAAAACGTCGAGCGCATTTTGCATCATGTAAAATGTATAAACTCTGAACAAACTGTACATACCTAAGAATATGCTAAGCGTGTGTGCAAATACAAATATAAACAGTAAACAACAAATTGGAAGGTCGTAAAACAAATGAAAGGATAATAAATAATGACTAATGATAAGAAAAAAACTTGAGATAAATTGATGTTGAAAGATGAAGAAAAAGAAAAAACGGAGGAGCCAAGAGAAAATCCTGTAACGCATAAAATAATTTATTTTGTTTCTGTTTGTTTCAATTTTTTCCAGCTCGTCCTAAATTTCTCGTGAGACCCAAGGAATTCCAACGGATTGGATTGAACGGAGTCGCCAAATTTGAATGCAGTGCAAGTGGTGAGTTTGGATTTTTTTTCTTCTCCATCTAGATTCTATAGTCAATTGCCTTGTGTGTTTTCGCTTTCCGGAAACTAAAAGTCGAAAGGTTTCCAAAGTTTCGACCTGCTGAGAATGTATAAAAAAATCAGGAACGTTGGATAGAAACGAGGATGCACATTTTCTATTCAGTCTCCAATGTCGAATCTATCTGCATGTAGAAACTTTGTTTACTTGGACATTAAGAAGTCTTGTTTGAATCCAAGTTGTAAAAAAAGGAAAAGAATTTATTGGTCTCCCCTTTTTTATTCCAACTACAGTTTTTTTCTTTAGTAAGGTTTGAATTATACAGTAAGCCTTTTCGGTGGCATTTTTGCAGCCCTTGAAAACAGCAGCATTTTTTTAAGTGTGCTTCACGTTAAAACTTACAATTTTTTATGAAATGTGCTAAAATTAAAAATATTTATTTTGTAAAGTTATGAAAAAAAATCCAACTACGATAATTAGATTTAGAAATTTCATTAAAAATTGCATTTTGATTAACGAATGCTCACTGTATTGTGCCTTACTCTGTTGTTCCACAGGAAAACCCTCACCCACCGTATTTTGGCGAAAGGTTGGTTCCACCGATTTGTTCTTTCCGTCGACGTCTCATAATGGTCGGCTTCACGTAGGACCAGAAGGAACGCTTCGGATTCAAGGAGTGAAGAAGGAGGATACGGGTACATATGTGTGTTCCGCCTTGAGTCCGGCGGGTAGTCGAGACATTGAGGCACGTCTTGAAGTTACTTCACAAGAACAAACTCCTCCGCCGATTATCATGATTGGACCTTCAAATCAAACGCTACCGCTCAAAAGTATGGCCTCACTTCCCTGCGAAACGGTTGGGACGCCAACCCCCACTGTAAAGTGGCTCAAAGACGAAATGGAACTCGGGAGTCAGACGGACAATAACAGGATGACGATCTCGCCCAATGGAACTCTTCAGATCAATGGTGAGCAACTTTTGCCTATGTGAAATCTTAAGAAACAAGTATATCAGTTTCCAAATTCGGATCTTTCACATTTTCCACTTGAAAGAAGATGAAGAGACCAAGACGATGATCGTGATGATGATGGAGGGGGAGGGAGAGAGAAAAGATCGGTTTCGCTTCTCCTCTTCATTCATTCTTTCATTCATACCGGTAGATTCATTCGGGTCTATCAGCTCATTCACTGATATTTGGTATTGCCTTTGAACTTTGGTATTCCCAGCACAAACAGGGATGAAAGCTGAATTGAAAGGAATTGAAAGAGAGCATTTAGAAAAGTATCACATACTTTTACTTTTCCAAACGGTCCATCATCTCGTCTTTATTTTCTTCTTGAGATTGTTTTGTTGTTCTCGGTCTGGATTTTTACCGGCCATCCGGTCCACAATTTTTCCCTTTTTTTCAAGGGAGTCTCGAATCTCTATCGTTCCTCAATCAAAAACATAGATATGTATATGGACATAATGTGTACCGTGTTAGGTTTTTCAAGGACGGCAAAAACGCGAAAAAAAGCATAAAGTTTTGAGTTGTAAAATTGTCTACGCATCTTATTTTCAAAGAAAACTGTCAAGAAGATTTTTTTCCCCAAAATATTATTTATAAGAAATACAAAAAAAAACATTCTCTATTCAGATCAAATTTTTGATGGATGAGTATAAAGTCTATGAGGTATAAAATAAACACAAATGTCTGCATATTACATGCGATACACACATACAGACATTCAGCCGAAAGCTTTAACCAGCAAGTCTTGAATAACGATTACAGATTTTTAGTAGTTGATCGCAGTTAGTCAAAATAATGAGAATTTTGAGTGCAATAGAAAAGTTAGAATAAAATGTCTCTCATTAGTTTTTGACCCGTCTATTTATGTATTTCTGAAATAAGTGAAATACTGATTCGAGCCAAAATCCAAAATAGTAACTACGGTTCTGAAAATATGACCAGGAAATGCATACATACATATCCAAGCAGATTTCCCCAGCTCAGTGTTTACTATTTAGTTATTTAGTGAGAGGGGGAAAGAAGAAGATTTTGGCGTCACACAGGCGGCTGCATCAACGTCAATGCTTTTATGTGCTTTCATGGCGTTGCATTCAGCATTTGCGATTGAGATGAGGTTTTCACATCTCCATGAGCACGGACTTGGACGTGTCTATACACAGAAATCCTCCCTTTTACCATCGTCAACAAGCTACTCAATGCTCAATATTATTATTATTGGCCGTATATTTTCTGCTCCTAGACTTTTCAACACATTCGCTCATTTTCTTTCCCTGCTCTCCTCCCTTCCCCGCCAGTCAACGCTCACAAAAACCGTATTTTGTTAGAAAATGTTCTTGAGAATTTGAAAAATACATCAATGACTTTCCCCTTGACTTATTCGACATTCCACCATATAAAGGAGAACTCCGTTTGGATACATTGTACATGTATACATACATACAGTAATAGCATGATAGAAACAACCTATCATATAGCAATACACAAGATTCCGACATTTTCAAGGGTATCATCTTTTTTCTTTTTCTTCCAAAATAAATCTGATTCTCAACTTGTCATCGACTCTGGCATGGCTCTAAGGGCCAATAATAATGATTTGGAGACTCGGCATCTGGACTTTTCTTGTGATTTTTTTGCTACTTCAGAGATCTAATTTAATTTTTTTTTGTTCAATGTCAAACCTCCGTAGTAGTGAACTTAGAACCGTGTCCAAGAGTGAATGAAACGTAACAGCTTCTATTAAAGTTTACTCGGAAAATATAGGGTGTCAATGTATCAAGGCTAAAGCTTTGGAGTTTCCCCAAGGCCTTTGTCACTCCAATAAATTTCCAGTGTATATATGGGTGAGTTTTGTGATGAAATGAAATTGAGGAAATGCATTTTTATGACTGGTCGTGGTCACAGCGATGGAGCTTTGGGAGTACTTGGTGGCTACATCAACATCAGTACCGTCTATAGTTATGTAGTAGGGCTTTCGTTGATTCATTTAATCAGATATACAAACGTACATACTAACTTACATACATGTATACAAAATATGTATACACAGCAATTTGAATGCACTCTGGCCCAATTGGTTCATTTAAACCCTTATTTATCGGCGAGTATCTAGTTGAGTCAATTGTTGTCCTTGTCCAAAAACCAAAAGCCAGACACACTGCAACTGCCGTAAAATGTGTGAAGGTTGACTACTATACATAAGGGGAGCCTCAAATTTTGAACTTCAAAATTAAAGAGAAGCTTTACTTAAGCGTCAGCTACTGTATAGTGAACTGAATTGAATCTCCAGGACGAGAAAACAGTAGCACTTTGTTGTGCTTTTTAACTTAAAGAAGAAGAGAGAGACAGAGTATAAGAGAATATGGAACCATGTACATAAATGGAGATATTCTGAACCAGGCAGACAGAATTTTGGATTGCTTTAATAATCGTTGAGAGTTGAGTTGAGCCGAGAGCCCCTTTGGTCTGTGTTTCCTCATTTCCAAATTGAGATATTTATGACTGTTTTGGACTATGATTGAACTGGATTCATTGTTTGATTTATGATCGGCTGCCCTTTCTCCCGATTTCTTCTCCTTTTATACACTCTATACACAGTTGAGAGACGCATCCAGTTGTTGTTTTTGTTCTTGTTGTTGTCTCTATTGCGTTATAAAGTGGTCACTAGACGATAGACGAGGATACACTTGCAGCTTCTTTTTAAATTGGAGAGTCGTCCGCTGGAGACTTTGAGAATGTACCAGCAACAAGAAAAAGAAGAAAAATATACATAAAAAAAAACTTCTTACTTTGGTTGCGTTTTTTCTGTTGCACACACTCCGCTCCTTCTTTAGTTTGGAAAAAAACCAAAACCAAAGCTATGTATAAGGGATGAAACCGAGAGAACAGAAGCTGTTGGAGAAGCATAAAGGATGCATAGGAGCTACCAGGATAATAGATTGATGTAGATATAAAAATTGCTGCTTGTTACTTTTATCAGTTCGAGACAAGACAATGGGAAACGGTTTTTGTCATGTTTATATCCTTGGTTACTTTTCAACTGTGGACGATAAGTCAAAGCGTTGTGTATTGATGATATGGTATAGATTGTAAAATCTTGATAGAATAGAGAGGTTTATCAGGAGCTATACGAAATAAACTTGTTTCAACAGTTGTTGTACTTTTCTTTTCGCGTTTTCTCTTTTGAAAAGTCTAAAGATTTTAAAAAAATGTAGATAAACACGAATTTTGTAATACATGATGTCAAACCTTTGAAGCAGTTTATTAGAAATTGACAGGGTTAAAGAAAAGGTAACATGCAAAGTACATAATAAATTATGTTTTGTTTTATGAATTTTTTTTTCAATACAGATTTACGAACGAGCGACAGTGGACAATACACTTGTGTGGCCTCATCTGTCTCTGGAGAAACCTCCGCAACTGGCTATCTCTCTGTGGAGAGTCCGACAAACCCCAACATTGCATTTCATCGGACAAATCCATCGAATCTCCCGCCAGCTCCAGCCCAGCCCATGGTAGTAAATGAGACCCAACTCACGTCAGTCACCTTAAGTTGGACCTGGACAACGAAGCAGCAGCCCACGAGAAGTCAACCCCTCCTCGGCTTCACCCTCGAGGCCTTTAGTCCAGACATTCAAAGTGGCTGGGTCAACCTGGGTCACCGAATTCATGCAGGGGCTCGTCCTGGGGACGTGATTGTTCACACTGCGGAGGGACTCAAGTCAGATACTTCCTACATTTTTATCGTAAGGGCGGAGAATCCCGAAGGACTAAGTGCGCCCTCTCCCATGTCTGCGGTGATCAAAACCCGTCCCGCTCATCGTCGACCCGACCACGAGGACATTGACGAGGAAGAGGCAAGAAATCAATTAGGGACTAGTGATATAGAACTCATCAGCGCCGATCCAGTCTCATCAACTTCCATTAGGATTTCCTGGAACGTAAGTTATAAGATCTTTGGGCGAAATTTAAATCAAATAAACAATTATTTATGGAGTTTGTAAATTACGTTTACTGTATTCATACAGTTTAAAAAAGTAGACAAGCATCGAATATCTAAGTATGTATTCCGCATGTGCACTTATTACTAAAATAAGATTATTATTAGTACACTGTTAAGTGTAAATGGAACATGTTTGAGTATAGGTACCTCAGTTTATTTTTTACACTCAGACAAACAATAATTTTTTAGTTTCCTTTCAAAATTTGCAAAGTCTGCAGAAAGTACATGTCTAGAATACTTAACCAAATAAAAAAATCCAAAAGAGAAAACAAATAAAATATTGGATAAGTATTTCTAAACTATTTATCTAATAGTACACAGTATAGACATGCCATGTACTGGTACAAATTTCGTGGTTGCGTAAGATTACCTGTATTGTCTAAAATCTAAATACCGTACATATAAGAGTACTTTAATTAAGGTTATGTACATATTGCAAATACTTCAGATCATTTCTTCATTCATACTAAGGAATTCCATCAACTGTCATTACTCTAATTTACCTAATAATTACATGCTGACAATCAGTGTGAGTAATTTTAATTCTACAAACAAATGCAGTCTCGAAAGATTTTGTCTAGAATAATAATATTAAAATGTGAGTGTATGTACATGCATTCATAATAAATAAATAATACTTACTCTATACTTAATACGAAGAATTTTTGGTTTGATAAACTCGGCAGTATTATGTGAAATTTCTTAATAATATAAAACATTATAAGACTATAATACACAAAACTTATCAGAAAAAAAATCTACTTGAAATAAAATTCGATACTACTATTATAAATAACGATAGGAGGAATATAAGAGGAGTCCTAATACCTAATATAAGTACATAATCGAAATTTCAACAATAGTAATAAAAAGCATTAGTAAAATTCATGCAACTTGGATAAATATTGATCTAAATTTGTCATTTAAGTAATAAAACACTACTGTAATTCATTACATAAAGTGTTTCAATATTTTACAAGCAATGCCGACTAAATATCAAGACATTAGTGAAATAAGAAATTTCTTAATAATATAGAAAACTATAATAATATAAAATACAGAACCTACCAAAAAAAACTCGGATCAGCAAAAAAATCGATAATACTATTATAAATGAAGGTAGAAAGAATACAAGACGATTCGTAATATAAGTACATAGTAGTATTTTCAAAAACTGTAAAATAAAACTTAGATTTTTGTTGAAAATAATATATTTTGGTTTTCGAAATTTTGAGAAACATGCCGATAGTCAATCTGCAGATGAAATTTCTGATGATTATTTATCCTCACCCTTTGACATTTGAAGGGCAAAAACCGATTCCAATTGGTACATACAGTCGATTAAAAATAGCGATTGTGTACACTGTATTAAAACCGTTTTGGAATACTAGGTGCTTTTGTTACCTCGATAAACTGGAACTTGTTCTGCAAATAGTCTTAACTTCCCCCCCCCCCTCTTTGAGCTGTAGATAAGCAAAAGTTCAACATTTACAGTTGAATTTTTAGAATTTCATTATTATTTACACGAACAATTAAATACACATATAGATAGATTGATAGATAAAAAGTTAATAATACTATTGTATCATGCAATGTTTTTTGTCTACAACTACACTTTATACTTGGAGGTTACTTACGTTCTTTCTGTCATCCCTGATTTTTTACACAGCTGGAGAAAAAGATTTAGTGACTGTTCGCTAATCTCTTTTTCCGCTGTAAACAGTAAAAATAATGAAATTGACATGGTTCTTTCATCTTTTTAACAATTTTAAATTAGCTTTATAATTTCCATACATACATATTTATAATATCACATATGAGATTAGTAAATACTTACTTCCTTCAACAATATTTGACACTTGGAAGTTGTTATTAGCAACGAATTTCAAAGCTCTGATAATCATTTCTCCAGTAGCTGCTGCGACTTTTTTGGTCGTAGTCCAGTCACTTTTCTGACCCTAAATAAACACATTAAATGCGTGATAAATATTTTTGTACATATTTAAGTATTTTTATATTGGGTTTGGAGAAGTGCATATTTATAACGTATGTACTTACTTCCCTAGTCGCTTTGACAGTGTGTCGGCAGTGAATATGTACTCCATCCTTCATATTTTTTGCTGCATACAATTGATCTCGGCACTTTTGTACAGGCGGGCCAAAACTGTAAAACAGATGTCCTAAGGAACCTGGTTTTTGTGTATCTGGTGTGTACGAGGTGAAATATAAACTGCAAAGATCTATTAATAATAAGAAAATAATAAAATTGTTTATATTTACATAACCACAATTTTTAAGAAATAAATTCATTTTTAATACAGTAATGCTAATATCGTAAACATAAAAGCAGTATTTACTAAGTACGACATATAAAAAAACTTCAATTTTGATGAAATATTATTAAAATTACAAGAAAATCTGTAAAGTCTTTCAAATTTTTATAAAATGTAATAATTTTGTTTCCTAAAGTCTAACCTTTATGTTTCCTCTTGTCAAATTTTGGGGACACAATTTCTCCATACTCCTCACTACTGCCTCCATAGTTCGATTGATCGTCTATAATGTCAAACACATTCTTGATGTTGTTGTCCTGCTTAGCAAGGTTGGCTACCATCTATGTGAACATAGTCAATATATGGATATGTATAATTGAATCATCATCAATGACATAATAGAATTGTTACAGTAAAATATGTATTTACTAGTAACTTACAATACTCTCGGCAGCGTTCAACGACTCAAGTTCTTCATCGAATAAGAGCTTTTCGTTTGCCTATGAAGAACAATACAATACATCATTCATTTAAAATTTTTATTGAAATAACTATAATAAGAGATGTAGCCCGAAAGGAAAAAAATTTAATGGATAGGGGAACATACCGTAACAAGTTTCATTGCAGGAATTTTTTTGTTTTTATTATGACTCCGTTGATGTTGCGTGAGTTTACCTGTGCAAAATATTATTAAATATAACATAACATGAAATGCAACATAAATATTAGTCATAAGTATGCTGTATTGTATAATATTATATCATTTTAACGTATTGAAGGAGTTGTAGCTACTTACTTTTGGAGTCGAAAGCCTTATCACACGTCTGGCATCGAATATTTCCAAAGTTATGCACTTTAATATTGTGGAATTTCAGAGCATCTATATCGTTACAACAAAGTCATTAAATTTACAAACATACAAAACTAGTCTACAATTTCACTAGCCCATGTAGATGTAAGTATGCCCAATGTAAGTATTTCAATATTTATATGTATATATTACACTAACTCCAATTGGGGAACACCTCACTACACGTTTCACAAGGACTTTCCCTCCTGGAATGGACTTTGCTTTTGTGCACGGTCAAGTTTCCTAGTTAAATAGACAATGAAAAAATTTAAGTGTCTATTGACATGGCTAATATTAACATACAAAACAGGTATGTGCTAGAATTTTGCTGCTTATTTCACGAATGTTGTACAAGTCTCTATTTCACCCCTAAAATCTTTTGATTCCTAAAAATTTTAAAAAACTGTCTATTTTTTTAATAACTTTTGCAGTATCAGATGGCAAGTTGTTTTTGATCATTTTATCATTGCAATTGCTCCTAGATATTAAAAGTTAGAAAAAATTATAATTTGTCAAACATGATCAGAACATTTTTTTAAATTATTTTGATGAACCTTTTGAGACTTGAGGAATATTCTTGAAATAAGCCGCATAATTCTAGCACATATCTGAAATAGTTACATAATGACTAGCTACTTTCATATTTATATATTACACTACGTTTGATATTAATGTACTTACGTTTTGAAATATATCGGCATTCACAATGAGGGCAGCCAAAAGAAGGAGGACATTTCGGTAATTGCGAATGTTGTTGAAGTGCAGCTGTTACCAACGACAACAAAATTTATTACATTATATTTATATCTTCATACATATATTATTTATAATAATTATAAATAATATTATGTGTATTGTTATAACAATACACATTCAAAGAAAAAAATATTCAAAACAGTAGTAGTAATTTTATATCGGCTTACCATAACTACCGAAAATGACGTTACATTTGTTACAGATTATAGAAGGGCGTACACGCTTTGATAATGATACTTTTGCGGGACTGTTTGATATAGATGATGATGATGAGGCCGAGTCATCACCTTTGCTCTAAAAAAACCAAATATAAATTTGTATTTCTTGTATTATTATCTTTACATTATATATCATTTGAAACAAAATATTTATATCATGTAATAAGTAGTATTTACGATATAAAGGTGTTGAAAACTTCTATTGAATATATTTAATAAAAATGCTTACCTTAGGACTTCCTTTAACCTTTTTGAGCTGCAAAATAAGTTCTGCATTTTTCTTGCTCAGATTTGCCTTCTCAGTTTCTAGCTTTCGCACTCTATCCTCAGAATATTTCAGTTTAAGTTCTAATTCCTAATGTAGTAAAATGATTATGACATGTCAATCATCAGTAATAACCAAAAGTATAGTAATATTATGTTCTACTAATCGTTAATGGGTATGAAATTGAATATTTTACCTTGCACAATGACAATAGGTCTTTACCGACAACAACACTATTCTCCTTATCATTCCTGGAGGGTGGTTCCATAGATTTAGTAACTGCATTTGAACTCGAAACACGTAGATTTTTGATAATATTGTGTTTTTTGAAGCTTGTGTGTTTGATTTGAGCCCGACCTCCTACAACTCGTGATCCTAATCTTTTCAGCATTATTATGAAATACTTAAGTAATAACGCAATAGGTTTGTACTATTGTCTTAATAAGTAATTACTACAATACTAATAAGAGAACTAATTATAGTTTCATACACTAAAATTCTTGTAATTACTAAATACTATGTGTATTTAAATGTATTTAAATGTATTTGAAGTGTTTAAATGTTTAAATGAACACTACGTAATTTACGATAAAACACAAACAATCAAGAAGAAACATGCAATCGCAATTCGCTTGCTTGGCTTCCTTATGATTCCGTACATACTATGTATGTTCTCTACATTACCAGTACAGAAATAAAATACTCAAGGGATCCCGCTGTCACATTTCTGATTTTAGTATGTATATGAATCTCAATTCTTTAGTACGGCAAACATTTTTGCATGTCGTAAAGAGATAGATTGTGTCCTCCCTTGGTTTAATTTCTGTCGGGCTATTTGCATTGATTTGCTTGCCCCTAGCCTATTACCATCAAGGCCCGCCAGATGCATTGCTAAATGGTGGACGTCTACGGAAATACGAGAAAGTATCACGGTTGACCCTTCATTTTTGGTCTTGGGCTGTGTACCTATGCCCTACGTACATTCCGTACAGGAATCAATGGATTTCGTCAACCGAAAAACATTTTTGATGAATTTGTTCAGGTTATTTTCCTCATTCAAAGTTTTTTACGGAGCTAGAGTAAATGCGACTGTTATCTATGTAGTATTCCTCTACAGATGCTATGAATTTTCAGTTTCCCAAAAAATGTTTCACATTTTTTGTAACAGTAAACAATAAATACAAAATATACCTACTGTACCAATGGAAGTTGATCGTAATCTTCATATACAATGGCAATAAAATCACTTCTGTAAAGTGAAAGCTGTGGTGTTACTAAATACATCATTCACCCACAAGTTTTACTCGTAATTTAAAACAGTGTCCATACAATTAGTGTCGACGTCAAAATATTGACAGACAAGAATCCTTCTTTAGTAGTATTTCTAATCTATGATGACAGTTAGATAACTACTTATAGGCAATAAAAAGGATGGAAATAAAAGTTTTTTGTGATAGTTTTTCGTAATTGCATGTAATTTTGCTTGATGAGACTTGTAATATGGAATTCCACGGAAACCAAATACATCTTTGTACCGATTTCCTGGAAGGTTAGTCTCTCGTCCTAGTTCAAACTCAGTCACAACTTTTTCTCTATATAATTTTATATAATTGATCGGGAGGGTGGATCACCATCGGGATCAGGATCACGATCGTAGTTTGCTTTGAACATTGAATCAAGAATCGAATCGAATCGTTCATGTATGTATGTATGAACGTGTATGGCTTACAATGTGTATGTATAGTGTTTATACATATGGTACATCATAATCTTGTGTGTAAAGATAATGATGATAATCCCACCTACGCCAAAACATTATTGATTCGATTCTCTCTGTGTGCTCTATTGCATCTAGTGTTTAGTGTTGTATCTTTTATTGTACTGCTTGTCTTTTCCTCCAGCATTGTATTATATTATATGGCTCAATCATCTACATAAACGTATAACTGATTGTCTTTTGCCTCTCTGTTTGTGCCACCCTCACTGCACTTTGTTGTTTTTGGTTCTGGTTCTGGTTCTGCTCATCCTCTGTTGTGTTATGTTTTCCCTGTCATCTCGTCGTCCCCCGCACTCGCTTTTATTTTGATTAATTACACACCATCCTTGCTTTTAGCCTGTCGCTTTAATTATGTGCCACTTGAACTTGTCCCGGCAACATATTGCAGTTGGCTCGCTTGCTCGTTCACTCTTTGTATCCTTTTCCTTATGCAAATTCCTTCTTTCTATATCCATGCATGTATGTGCACTGTACATTGTACATACAGTTTCTCTGACTGTCAGTTGTAGACATAGATTGTTTGGATCCTATATTATACACACGCAGCTTCTCGTAAATATTTAAAACAAAATGAATGCACCTTTGTCTTCATTTGTAACTTTGTGAAGATGACATGTGAGTCATGACTATTGCAGTGTGTGTTAGGGCCAATTGAAGAAGGTTTAATGTCAAAATTAATTTATTTATGAGCCAACTTTCCCTCTATCAACTGTATCTGTGTATCTGTATCTGCATTAGAGCTAACTAACTAGACAAAGAGTTGAGCATTATATGGTTAATAGTTGCATTAATAATAATAATAATAATGATTTGGAATGGAGCTGTTGGTTTATTATACTGTAATTTAGCATGGAATGCAATATGGTGAGAGGAAAACCCTAAGGGCCCTGTGTAAGCCGTATGCACGCGAGATTATGATTGTGTGAGGATGAAAATCACCCATATTTAGCTGTGAATATGACTTAATATTGTAGTATTGGATGAATATTGTTCCGGTTTGGTATACAAATGCAATCTCGGTTATTTGAATTTGAATGAATATACTGGGAAGCTGTAATGCAATGAATGTAGAAAATAGCTGTTATGCTTGTTATCACATGTACCTTAAACATAAAAAATGCTTTAAAGTTAGTAACAAGGCACAATACTTTTGACTGTCAATACTGACACTGTAAATAAATTGCTATAGGGATGTCTTGATGCATCTGATTCCTGAGTAAAAATGCTACAAAAATGTGTTTTTCTTTATGTTTTATTTTAAAGGTGGCCAAGTCAGCAATAAAGTATATCGACGGATACTATGTGCGCTATCGGGAGATCTCGTCGGACCAGGCCTTTAAGGGCTACAACCTTTTGACTGTGGTCGCACAGAAGAGTGATTTGGGCACCTACGCTCATGTGATTCCCAACTTGAAGAAGTTTATGAAGTACGACGTCTTTGTGGCCCCATTTTTCAAAAGTGTTGAGGGACAACCATCCAACTCGAAATCTGTCATCACTTCTGAAGACAGTACGTTGTTGTTATACTTGTAATATTTTATATGTGTAATGTGTATTATGTATGTTTCTTTCTATTATACTGTACGACAGAATATATATATTAGAAACGTCGTATGGTACACTGAGTATACACAATATAATATTAGGCAACCTTTTCTTTCTGTTCTTCGTCTTCATTGTCCCCAACCCAAACAAATGGAAGGAATTTTATTTTTGTAGATTTACATCACGTTGTTGTTTCAAGAGTGTAAAAAGTTTATTTCTCTTTTTTGTGGCTCTTGTTGTTTGCTGTTTTAAAAACGGAAAGAAAGGAATGAAACGAAACGAAAGGCTCTCATTAGTCCCCCGAGTGAATGAAAAATGACAATAAAACTGAAGCAAACTCAAACTCAAAATCCCCCAATGATTGAGAGAGAGATTGAAGACAAGAAATATTTTCATGGACGGCCAAAAACCAGTAAAAATAAAGTTAAAGTTTAAGCAGTTGAAACATTCTGAATAACATTCAAAAATGTTGAAAAATTGTAAACTTTTCTATCTGATTCAGATTCGGAATTTGTTGATTGCTGTGCTTGTGAGGCAAATTTTTATCTCTCCTCATTTTCTTTCCCTTCCTTCCTAAAAATAGCTACATTGGATATCAACTCGTTCAGTTGTTGTACATTTTTGTCGTGGAATTTAATTGTAAGCGTTGTCGAAATCTCATACATACACATGCCTATAAAAAGGAATATGAAATGTGCGTGAATTTTTTCATAACAAAAGTTTTCCTCATGACTATGAGGATTTTTGATATAGATTTTATGACAGTTGTTTTGTTATATTCAGAGTTTTCGACATATTAAGATATTCGACAATTAGTTTCCCATTTGCTATATATATTTCGCTATTCGCCAGAATCTTCTTGACGAGAAATATTTTTATTCCATTTCCATTTCCTACTTCCTGCATCTCCATTCTTGACTTTGCCTTTGTCTTTTGCACACACTCTTTTTATGTCTCTTTCGATTCTCGATATGGGAGAATGGGGAAAAGTAGTAGTAGTAGTGCCCGTAAGTCGTAAGTTGGAAGAATTCGAATCCAAGTCCAACTTATATATACTTACTTACTTTTCAACTCTTAGTCCAACTCCAACTTGAGCTTCCCCCGTTTGCAAAGTTCCAATAAGTTGCCAAGAATCAAGAAAGAGAGTTGTTTCTCCTCTCAAAGTTGAACATTGAAGAGTGTAGTCTTTAGCCTCTTTCCTTCCTTTCTTTGTCTCTGAAGAGATTTGATTCCTCTATTAATTCGAAGATGAGAGAGAGAGAGAGAGAGAGTGAGGGAGAGAGGAAAATAGGAAGAAAGAAAGAGAAAAGAAACTTTTCCGATCGATTAGTTCAGATTCACGAGAGTTTTTGAGGGGGGAAGACAACACAATGAAGGGAAGAAACAGAAAGGAAATTTCCAAGAGCCGGTAATATATAGGAAGAAAGCAAAGTAACAGAAGGAGAAAAGTGAATGGTCGGTAATTTAATGTAATTATATTCGTTTTTCGTTTTCACAGAACCATCAGCCTCACCACAAAGTCTTCAAGCTAAGATGATGAACTCCACCGCTGCTTCCGTTCGTTGGACTCCTCCCTCGCCACAACATCATAATGGGGTTCTTAGGGGATATCGGGTGAGTTCCGTGTGTATATTTTTATTCCCTTTTCATTTCCGACTTTAATTACCACACAAAGTAAGCAATAATGCATGATTTTTGCAGCGGGTTGTTGAATTTTGAAAAAACAGCATGTAATTCTACTATGTAATACAAAGGAATAGGAATCATAAAGTGTTTTGTTGAATTTCACAGTGACCATTCTTGCCACAGTTTTTGGCATATGCAAGTATGCAAATCGATTTTTCGGGTTCCTCCTCATTATCTTAATTGCGATTTTGCAACATAAATATACCACAAAGTAAAAAAAGGACAAGTTGTGTTTCCGACATCTAACCTATTACTTACTTTATGCACGGCAGTTTAATGTTTAACAAACTTTGAAAACAGTTTATTTTCAATTTAAATTCAATTTATTTTTTATTTATTCCTTTACTGCATCTACTATATTTGGCTACTGTACTGTATAGTTTACATAGTACGTAAATAAATGTGTGCGTTCAGATCGAAGGCTAGATTGACTGATGTAGAGTATGTTTATTTCAAATCCAAAATCCAACATCTCTGTACCAAGTTCAACATTTGACATGATTCAACATTCATCATGCAAGACGAAGCAAAATAATGTAAATTTGAATTTATTTCGAGTTATTTGAACAGTCGTGATTCTCTGAGCTTGGATGTATGTATATCTGTAGAAAAGTTGAAAGTCAAATTGTAGTCAAGGATGAATCAATTTTTCAAGTCGACTGAAAAGGGAGACTTCTGGATTCGGTTTTACATAGAATGAAATTGTACCGAGAACTTTATTGTATGATGCATTGTGCATTTTATAATATGTATATGTACATAACCATGTGTAGGAAGAAAAGGAACCAAAAGACAGATTGAAAAAAGACATCGAAGAGGACAATGCGTAATAGGCAAAGGGGGAAATTGCTTCTTCTTCTCCGTCTTCGAGTTCTTCTTCGTTGCTAGGTAAATGAGCAACGGCAAGAAGATGGAATAAGACGAAGCTCTTTATTCGTTATTCCATGAGACTTTTCCTTCCCCTATTCAATATCATACGGCAGAACAAATTGGTTTTTTCCGTAACAACAACTCAAGTCAACTCTCTCTCCCAGCGTTTCGCGTTACACACGAAATAATAATAATATTATTGTGTATGTATATATGTATATATAATATTGTAACTTTTGAAAAAGCGTGTGCATTATTTCTAATGATATGAGATACGATGCATATTAGGATCTATGTATAGTGAAGAGGACGCACTTCCACAAATATTCATAACAAGGAGCATTTCCCATGAAATTTTCATGCAAAACTCTATATTGACATTATTATTCAAAGAGAGAAGCGCAAAATAAACGAGAAAATTGAGAGACATATTTCAATAGAAGCGTTTCCAAGAAGAAAAAGTAAAAAAGAATATGTAAATAAAGCAAAATTGAATTCTTCCCCCGCTGTAACCTATGTATACATAAGATCAACATCAACATCCGCTTGAATTAAATCGAATTACATTATAAATGTGATTGACATGAAAAATATGGGAAATATTGCAAATAATTACATAATATGCCTGATAATATATTATCAACTCATCATTGTTTGATTCCGCAGGTGGAGGTTCGAGGAAATGATTCCCGGATTCACGCAGAAATGGACTTTGGCGCAAATATTTCTTCAATCGTCCTCAACAATCTGACCCTGGGTCGAGCCTACTTGGTCCGGGTGTGTGCCTTGACGTCGGTGGGCTCCGGACCTTTTAGTCAGCCCTTGACAATCAACATGGATCCACTCTCCCTGGACTTGGTGAATGGGCTCAGTCAAAATAATAATGGAGTCACGGCGGAGGACGGTACATCTTCCTCTTCACAGATCCTCAAGGAAGTTTGGTTTATCATCCTCATGGGGTGTCTCCTCTTCATCTTCCTCCTTCTCCTCATCATCATCCTGTATACGAGGCGCAAATCACACGGGAAAAAGGGCGACCATATCTCAAGTGAGACTACTGATGTTTTCATTTCTTTTTCTTTCTTTTCTTGCATTTTCTAGAGACTTGTAGTACGTGAGTACATACATACTTACATATACGGATGCAAGGATAAATTGTTCTATTATTTTGATAAAATACAGAATATAAATGTAGATATAGTGTAGGTAGTATGTAGGTATAAGATATAAACAGATGTTGTTCTGGTTCTGGTTGTGAGTGATGATTGTAGAGAATGTCCCAAAACTAAATTATTTTGTTCTGCTCACCATGGTGTTGAGTGTTAAGTGTTGAGCAATCACTGGATTCCCAAAGTTGTAAAGAATAGAAAACAGAACAAAGCAAAGTAAAGTCAAGACAGCAGTGGGAGGGAAATCTTGGGAACTAATTAACAATTGACCTCATTTTATTCGCTACTCTCTTACTTTTGTCACTTCCTTTCCCACTCTTTTGACTGGAGAACTTTTATCATATAAGGGAGTTATCTATGTGTATAATGGGTATAAGTAAATGTTCAACATTTTGTTTAACATACAACAGTATTTTGTAGGTACCTACATTAATAGCACAGTATAGTCACAACTTGCTTCTAGTTGAAGTCTGTTTATAAAATTTTTATTATTTACTTTGATCTCCATGCGGAAAACTTTGATGAAAGTCAAATGCAGTCAAACTTTTCTCCTATTATCTCGACAGAGTTTTGTTGAACATAAATGTGTGTAATTAATTATTATTGTATTGCCAAGTCGAATGAATGAATGAATGTTTAATTAATTTCCTTGTCTCAACACTTTCTACAAAGTTGTTCTGTTTTTTGCTGTACCCTCGTAGGTGTTGTGGTAGCCCCACATTCTGACTCGCAGTTTGTGAGTGGGAAGCAAAGTCTGTGGATAGACCAACGATGGAGACCCACAGAAACCGGTGATAAAGACTTGAATCAAGCCAAGCTCCTCTCCAATCAAATTCACAGTAATGGCGAAATGATGACAGAGGCGACCGACTATGCCGAAGTCGACCCGCAGAATTTGACTACCTTTTATAACAATAGTAATAAAGGTATAGATTTATATCCATATATAAACGTTTTTCGTTACAAAGTACGTATATACAATTTAATGCAACAAAAGAAAAAAACAGTAAACAAATGTAAAGTAGGCATTTTTTAAAGGGTAGTATAATATGTGATGTAATATGTATGTATACTATTTTTTTATTTTTCCTTTGAAAATCTAGGCCAAATGATGTTGGGTCCTCAGCAACCCGATCTAACTCCCTATGCGACAACAACATTAATCCAAAGACGTCCCAATTACGTACGCTCCAGTTCTTTTTTCCACTTCTCATTTTATTATTTGTACTTTGGCTTTTCACTCTCACGTTTTGACTTTTACAGGAGGCAGTCAAGTAGAATTACACTGAAATATTGTTTTATGATTCCCCCATCGTTTTCGTCTCTTCGCTTATATACTTTTATGTACATATACATACACAAAAATACCGACTTTTTTCGTTCTTTCCTCTTTGATTTTATTTTCATCTCCAGTTTTTGCTTTGTCAGCCGTCATTTTCTCTCCTTATTCTCAAGATATTCGATCCTATATTATAAATATATTTTCCTTTCCTTTTTCAGGAGTCGTGTATGTATATATATGATGTGATCTTTTCGTCTATGATAACTGACATAAGCTGAGAGCTGTTCTGAGCTGAGCTGAGATCAGCTAAGAAGGCATCTCGCCCGTTTTTGTTATGTTGAGACTCTTGAAAAAAAAATTGAGGCGACTTTATTGAAATGTTTCTGTGTGACGAGTGGTGATTCAATTTTATTTTTATTTTATGACAATATCTTTTTCATTTTTTCTCCAGGATCCTCTTCCAGTGAATGGAATCGGTGGGATGGGCGTTCCTCCTGGAAAGAACTTAGAAAACTGTATAAGAGACTCGGATCAATTTAGTTCTGGTGAGAGAGGACAAAAAGTTGGAATCTTGATCATTTTTTATTGGACTCATGTAATATTTATTGTTTATATACTTTTTGCGGAAAAACAAAGCGTCAACGTTGTTTGTTTTTATTTACAATTTTTTCAGGTCGTTCAAAACTATCAATGTCATCTAATAATTTTAGTAAATTTAAATCCAGTCACTCCCCGTCGCCTTCCCCTTCCGCTCCCATGAAAATGGTAAAGTCACTATATAAATAACACGAGTTGGAAAACAGTTTTCAAATTTTAATATTTAAATTTTGAAATGCTCATAATAAATTGTATTATTTGATTAAAGATGCCGATGGCATCAAGAATGGGAGGCGGTTGCTACCCCAGTCCCGGCCCAAATCGATCTCATTTGATTCCTATGGAACAGTCCATGGTTCACGCCTACGCCTACAATGGAAATCATATGCCTCACCATGGCAACACCCATAGTAACCATGCGAATGAAAATCTCTATCACATTGGGGAAATTTTTGCTCCAAATAAGTCATATGGTAAGAAATTTTACGATTTAAAATGATCAATATACATATAACAAAACATGCGTCTGTGTTGCAAATTTAAAAAATTGTCGAAACTTTCATTTAAAAATTAAACTTTAATTTACTTGTTCTTGCTTGTTACAGGTAAACCAGAACATATACCTTCATTTTCAAACGGGTTTTCGGAGGCCGTGTATCAAAGCGGTGATCCCGAAGACAGTAATTTCCTACAAAATCACAATCAGCAAACTATGTGCCCTCTAATAGATAGAGGTAAAATAAAACTGCAAGTCAATTAATTCAATTTAATTTGTGTAGGTAGTTTTAAACTTTGATAGTACTTTAAATAATAGAGTGATTAATTTGCTCTTTGTTGTGATTCTTGCTTTAAATAGAAATCCAGTCTTCCCTACCGAGTTTAGCGTCAGACTCGACTTCATGTAACTTGTACGCTGAGGCTGAAGATGTGATTATTCAACCAACGTCCTCCCAGGGTAATAGTTATATTATCAATGGTACCGGCGGAAACGGGGTGGGTGGTCGAGGTCCCGTCAAAAATTCTCGATCCACCAGTCCCGCCTACAGTAGTGATAGTTTTAATTCTGGTAAATCCGGTAGTAAACGCTTTTACAATAAATCCAATAAGAAGAAATTCGATAATTCAACCTGTAAATCGTTGGAAAGGAGACATTTAGCCCCACTTCTTCCCGGACGAAACCCTGGTATGATATTACTGTGTAGTTAAATAACTTTCCTCTAAAAAAACATCAGTATTATTATGATACATTTTTATTATGTTTCGCGTAATTTTTCAGTAGATAAGTTTAAATGTAAAAGTAGTGTAGGAACTGCCCTCTTTCAGAAGCGCTCCAAACTGGAACGACTTTCTCCAATTTCCTTTGTTTCCTTCTCCATTTTACTTGTTCTTTTGGTTTTACTTTCAATTTAATGTATATAAAAATTTTGTTGGGGTTTTTTACATTGGTTGACACATTTGTTGTTACTTTACTTTACAGAAGACTCAAACTCCTACTCCCGGCCATGTTACCCGGAATTGAATGGATTCCAAAAGTTGGCCCGATTCCCTCGCTCTACCGCCTCCCAGAGTCATTTGGACAATGAAATGTTCCCCGAGTGGGAGACTGACAACGGTTCGTCAGCAGTGGCCGTGAAGCTGTCAAAACAAATGAAGGAGTCCAATGCCTGACGTTTGTATCCCCAGTCCACGGTCGTCCCCAGCATGAGCGTAGCAACTACTTCCATGTCTTCTTCCTCAACTCTCAACGGCAATGTTATATTAGGACAAGGGTACATCCCTGTACCTTTTGGTTATGGAAATCCTTATCCTGGACAGCATTTCAATAGTCGAACTGTGGCAACTACAACCGGTGGACGATACCACGGATTTAACCATCATCATCATAATGGTCATCACCTAGAGTTAGAGCACGAAGAAGAGGAGGAGGACGAGGAAGATCACGAAGATGAAGATGAAGACGAAGTGGGCACTTATGAAACTGAAGATTCTAGAATGGTGTTGATGAGCAATGAACACGAACAATTTCCCATGACGGCAAATGTCCCGCCGTCCCGGTCCAAAGAAAATATTCTTCTGGAATCTACTGGCT
>JAQIVE010001958.1:0-21943 GCA_034698285.1 Sminthurinus bimaculatus | reverse complement strand
TACTATTGCTGTCCTCATAAAAAAATGTCATGCTTTTTGGTGTCGGTTTCTCATCATGTGGCTCATATATATATATATTACATGTATGTTCAATGCGCATACTTATTTTCTATTGACAATCTGTTTTTGTTGTTTTCCTGGGAGATGCGCTGTATTCTGCAATGATTTTTTGTTTGTATGTTTGTGCTTTTGAAATTGAGCACTCAAATTCTATGTAAGGGCAAAGGAAATATGGCGGAAATGGGAAATCGAAAAAAATGATCCAAATTACGGAGCACCATATGCATGCATGAACGCCTTTTTATTTCCTTGATATGCGTATATGTATGTATATTTTTATCGATAAATAATAACCTATAATAATGTTGGTATACAATATCAATAGTGTTTCCTTCATTGAAATGTCTTGCGTGTTATTACTTTATTGTTATGTATTTTGGTTTTATTTCAATACAATAAGATTTCATCCTTTTTAAATTTCAACCAATTTTTTTAAGCTCTCGTCCCTTGGGGCTGGAATCATTTTTCTTTGAAATTCTAGTGGGAACTCAAACATACAATGTTCAAAGCATTTGACACAGTATTTTTGACTTTATTTTTAGATACATTTAAAAAAATTACAAGTTTCTGAAATTTTATTGATTTTTGATGAATTTTTATGTCAAGTCTTCTTATTGTTTGTGACAGTTTGTATTGTTCAGGTTTTGCGTCGAGTTAATGATAAATTGAATCCCGATATCCAAGTTCTCAGTTTATTTTAGTTTTTGTTTGTTTTTTATCACAGAGCGATCAATCTGTTGATATGTATTTTTGGGCAAAGTTGATCAAAAATCGAATCAAATATCGACACACAAATAAACGTTCTTTATTTAGCGATATGCAAGCTGTTTTTTGCTTCTCTCTTTTCCCCAGAGTAAAAATCAGGCCTTGCTCTGGTTGGGATGAAGACGTGAATTTGCATTGAGTTGTCAAGTGATCTCTTGTTGATGGATGCTGATGGTGCAGTGCATATCGCCATATCATATGTACGAGGGCAACCCTCATTTTGGCCCTTGACGTCTTGCAAACGCGAGTGTGGATGGATATGAATATTATACATGCGAATCTGGAGCGAGTAAGAGAGATGACAACTTGGTTATTTCAAAAGTCGATTTTCCCTCAGTATGTTCAATGTACTAGCAGTAGTATGAAAGGCTGAATATCGAAAATAATGGAAGACCCACATTTTTGTGCATGTGGGGCGCGTCTTTCATTGTATTGGGTTCATATGTCCATAAGCTCATCTGTGACATGGATCACGGTGACTGCATTCGTTTTCTCCCACTTTCTCCGCCCTTCTCTTCTACGCCTTGACTTCATTTTATTTTACTTTTTTCACTCGGTCCCGTTTTTTCTTCTCCATTCCCTCCTTATTACCTAGCGGAACTACGACACGACACGACCACAAACCACGACCTTTGTGTCACAAAAATACCGACTGCTTTGCCTTTGTGAAAGAAGAGACGAACTGCGCTCTAACCGTACCATTTCCTGCATGTTCAACATGAGTATTGTATAACCCATGTCAAGTAGTAAAACTGTGTGCATTTTATTGAGTCGTAGGTTTTTCGTACCTAAGGAACAACAAATCAGGATTTTCTAAAATAGAGCATTTCTGTGTGTATTTTGTCTAAATCCATTCTGACTGTACACGAAATTCTAAAAAAAGTCAAAAACGTACATTTGCTTGTGAAGTTACAACGAAAAACTACCCCAAAGATGCTTAAAAAATGACGCAATGTGAACGTTTTCAAGGCCAATAAAAAATTTAAACTTTTTTCTTTTTGCTTTTCTCTCATCGAAACAAAAATGGCGGAAAAGCGCAGACAGAAAATGGGGGTATTGAGAAACCCTGTACACGATCTGTGTGTGTGTATGTAAACGCCCACCTTTTTTCTCGGTCTTCTCCAAATTAATATGATGGTGAATGTTGAAAGGGAGAAATCATTTGAGTCGTGACTTTCTTTCATCCCTTTCACCGTGGGATCATCGTCGTCAACCTGATGCCGTATGATGTGATGTGATGATATGTGATGTGTCTGAGGAGAAATAAAGAGAGCGAGAGAAATGCGAATAATCCGGGTATAGAAATGAATGGAGAGAATCAACTGTAAATGTGGGTCGCTCTCTCTCTCTCACTTACATGTACATACATGGTACATATACCCATATCTATACATATAGTGCAGGTACTTTTTCTTCTACCTTCAACTTTCTTTCTGCTTCATTTCAGCCATCCAAAATCCACCAGTACATATACATACAATATACATACATTGCATCTAGGTGCAATATTTTATCTTTATCCTCGATTTTCTTTACATTCTCCATCCATCCAGTCCCAAAATCGAAAATCGGTCCGCGACCCTAAGATCAAGATCAAGAGATCCTACTAGACTTGGAAGGAGGGGAAGACTCAAGGATCGCGAGAAATGCATAAATATAGTATGCATACAACATACATAAGGAGTCTCCTGCACCACGATCTCCTTGTCAACCAAACTAACTCTTAAACTCCACATTCACATTCATCTCGTTCAAAAATCCGTGAATTTGGAATCCCCGTGCCAATTATTTTGCACACATGACAAGTTACTCGACTCTGTCTCTTCTTGAACAATTTTATGATTTATCAGACTTGTTAAATCCGCAAACGCGTTGTGCATATATATGTATTGCATTTATAAGGATTTTTGGTATGGTGTAAGTTTTGTAGCTGACAATCTAAAATCTAATGTATGTACTTACCCTTGGATAATGGTTTTTTCATTTTCCTTCGTGTATTTCGAGTACAGAGTATAAAGTATAACATACACAATATAAAAGGAGGGGTTGTGAGGCCCGCGGATCTAAATGATGATCGCCTTGACAAGGTCTCTTAATCTTGATTTTAGTTGTGATCCATAATAATAATAATATTGTAAGTACTTGAATGTGCTGTGAGCCTCACACTTTTGTTCGCTGTGCGAAGCATGCGAGCGAGTGGAGGATCAAAGGGAAGGGGTCGAGTCAGCCAAC
This sequence comes from Sminthurinus bimaculatus, assembly GCA_034698285.1. Lineage (NCBI taxonomy): Eukaryota > Metazoa > Arthropoda > Collembola > Symphypleona > Katiannidae > Sminthurinus > Sminthurinus bimaculatus. Next base: position 18,886 of record JAQIVE010001958.1, on the reverse strand, counting down.
TTTATATTAAATTGAAAAATGCAAGCATTTAGCTTAATTAAACATTTATACGCTCAGAAGCCGGGGCTAATGATGATTGTACCCACGCTCTCGTCTCCGTTTTCCTTTCCACTCTGATTCCGATTGAATTACTTACACACTCGGAAAAGTCTACATATATGCAAGTGAGAAAGTTCAGCTCAACTCTATGTATGTAGTATGTACAGCAGAGCAAAACGAAACTTGCAGAATAAAGTGTTGTGAGTTTAGAGAGTTTAAAATATTCAAGAGATTTGGCATTGAAACAAATTGAGAATAATGAAGCAAATAGTATTTAAAAATTCCAGTAAAATAGAGAGTATAATCCAGTAAAGAGTCGTAAAAATCTGAAAAATTGAGATTTCGACACAATATTTGCAGAAATCTTACTACATTTTGTCAAATTTTTAGGGCATTTCTACAAATCGTCACAGAAACTTTTCAAATTTAACAAAATCTTGCCGAATCTCATCAAATTTGCAAAAATCTTGACAAACTTTGAATTCAGGATGATAATTTAGTGAATCCTCATTTAAACTTGTAAAAATCAACAGAAATCGGTCAACCCCATTGAAATACATAAAACCTTGAACTAAGCAAAGTTTGTTACATAAAGATATTTTGTCTGGCTCAAAATTCAATCTTTTAACTTCATAATCTTCATAATTAAGAATACAATGCAGAAATAATTCCATCATTTAATCCTCTAACTGTAACAGCTCCCCAATACAGAATATGCATAATAATAAAGTGAGGAGGTGGGTAAAATGAGCAATGTATTTGTCGGTCTATGTGTGTATGTGTGTGTGTGTGCGTGAGTGTGATGTGTGCATTGACTGATAATGTGAGTGTCATGCGGCGGTTGATCTTAATTATTGAGTGAGAGATAAAAGCAGTGGGGCTCTTGCTGGGCAGTCATTAGCACAGCATGGCGTTACTTACTTTACTTTTGACTTTGCAACCCAACTTTGGCTTTGGCTTTGACTTTGGCCTTCCCAAGTGGTACAGTAATCGAGCGTCGAGAGAGTCTACAGAAATACTGTACTATGTACTATGTATAATGTATAGTCTCTACATACATATTATCCTTTTGCAAGGGAGAAAACTTCATCGGAGACGGAGAAAGATCATTTGGGCTAAATCCATTTCAAGCTATCCGATGCGTGTAAATGAAGCACGCTTCAACTACTCTTTCTTTCTCTCTCTCTCTCTCTCCTCTCTTGGCTTGGTCGACTCCCGTCACCTGTACTCGTTTATACATCCGCACGTCTACATATTTCCCCACAAGGATACAAAGTAAATGGTTAAAGTGGAGGGTGAAAGAGATGGAAATCTGTAATAGGGATATAATTGTGTGTGTATACAGTATACATGCATCGGTATATCGTCTATTTTGATATAGTTATGTAGGTAGATGACAATGATGATGATGATGATTATGATTATGATTATGGCGGTGGGGATTCGTATAGTATACACTCGAGGGGAGAAACTATATAGCAAATATATTAACGGCTTTCATAAATCTAATCCCCCCAAACAATGTGAGAGCAGTCGAAACATAATGCACAGTACATACATATTGTATTGTACATTGGTATAAATAAACCGATACAGATAAACTGTGGCATTGAACCTTGATTATACATTATACATAGATATACTCGACTTGAGTTGAGTTGAACTGAGAGTTGGCTGGAGGAAACCGAGATTATGTAATGGACTGTGGGGGGAGAGGCACGAGAATTCCGAGTCCCATAGTTACACAGTACATAGTCGTAGATTATAGATCGATCCTGTTCATAATGCAATTAACTCGGATTTATTCATTACTCCATTATGATCCGGCTACAACTCCAACTCCGGCATTATTTCAGCCCGCATTTATGTGTGCATTTCACGATTTTCACATGTAGGCAAAAACACATACATTGTACGCATGAGAATGAGGGATGAAGCATCAAGCACAGCTTAAATATTCAAAATGCCCGTGAAATTCGAATGACAATGTAGATTTACCACAAAATACGCACACAGTGAACACTTGCTGTTTGTTTTGGAGCGGAAGCTTTAGTCGAGTGTGCGATGAATAAACCACGGATTTCATATTAATGGCAACAAAGTGTGTGCTTTGTATAATACACTATATTATGTGTATGTTTTATTTGTGATTAATGTAAAAGGTTCCATTATAAAAATACATAAAAGGAAATAATTCTGTTAATTTGTAGGGTTTCAACTATACGGCGGAAATAAATAGGAGTGTTATGCCTGGATGCATATATAGATGAAACAAGTTTTGTATTCTCTTTGCTTCTCCAATTTTTTTATTGGATGTAAGTTTAAACTGTCATGTCGAGGAAAAATTTTCCACGGGACCTGCAAGTAGAAACAAAAATGTTTATGCAGAAGAATTAGAATAGAAATATTCAATATAATTATGTATGTACATTAGAATGGGATAAAAGAGGATGGAAAAGTGAAGACTTACTTTTGAGAAACATATTCGCCAAAAACGGCTTCATCCTTGCAAAGCTCCTTGCAGCTTTGTCGAAAGTCCTCCCAGGAAGCACAGCGACAGGCAATTTCCTCGCTCGAGATGGACTTTGTGAAGTAAAGATAGGCGCGACTGTGACTGCAGCTGGCTAGAGTTGGCCAAATTTTTAACGGCGGTTATTTGACCATCATTTTTGTTGTTACTGCCTGAATAACAATGTATGGTTTTTTTATTAAAGACTTACCTTCGAATAGGTGGGCGAGTGAGTAGACTTTCTGCACACTTTTGACTGCTCCAGGATTCGGATCACAGTTGGGCTGAGTTACACCCCCGTTGATGTAAAAGTCAATCTGAAATACAATAAAATAATTTTTCTCAGTATTACGAGGAATATTTTGGACGCGGGACGTTGATAGAAAATTCTGGGGAAAGTTAATAAGGCTTTCACCAACATGTCCAAGCTGCCCAGGATAGCCCAATTTTACGGAAGTGTGGACGACATCGACAAATGTGGCATCTATTATACACAAAATATGCAAGTTATAGATTGCACATCCAATGCGTCAAAGGGTTGAAAATTCTTGTGCTGGTAGCTGGAATTAATGCTATTAAATTCACCTGAAGGATCCAATCGCCTGGAAAAGGGTTGAGTTGTCGTGTACGTTGGCTTTGCAGGGTCCAACCCTTAAATTTAAAAAGAAACTGTGATTAAGGCAGGGCAGCCATAAGTATTCGTTCAATAAAAGAAAGTTAAGTAAAGTTAGTTAGTACCCGTGATTCTGCCGATTTTTTTGACGGACCGCTTGCTGATTAAGTTGCCCGCGATACCAGCTGGCATGAAAATAAAAATACTTTGTGTCAATGTCTTTAAGCATCTCAATTCACTTGCCTTGCATCCATCTATTTTATATATAATATATAGTCAACATTTTTTTAATGGTAAAAAATACCAACGTGAGCTCCCAGTGAAAATCCGATGATGTGCACCAAACTCACGTCACTGATAAAACTTTGTGTTCGTAGGAATGTGATAAAGTCCGCCAGCTTTTCCCCGACGCGTGGCACATTTTCTACTGCAAACGGGTAAAATATCGAGGCCAGGGGTCCGGTGGAACGAGCCAAGGGTCCCCAGTCCTGTTTTCCAGAAAAAAAAAGATTATGTTACAGCGGATCATCATCGTTTATTTTATGTATGTAGGTGTTTCAAATTAATTCTCACCACTATTAAAATGTTGTAATTCTCTCCAGTTTTAAGGTATTCTGAAAAAATAGTAACATAACGCAAAAATGAATTTTCGAAAAGGTTTTGCTGCAGCACTAAATGATGAATTTTTTAAATTTATCAATAACCATCTTTCATCCTCTGTGGAAAAACACTTTCATAGTTCTGCTGGAATCCATGAACCAAAATTTTAAGAGGAGCTTTACTTCGTATCCCCGCAAATCGAACCGTATCTGGATTGGCCTTTCTCAGCTCTTTGCCATGATGAGGATTGCTTAAAAATTGAACAAGTTTTCTCTTTAGTATTTCAAAACTTCAGTGATATTTCAAAACTCATAAATCCTGAAATTTTCATAAAGTTTTAAAAACTAGTTACTTACGTGGGGTCATTATACAAATAAAAACGGATTTGTCTTGAGTCCGTTGAAATAATGCTTTTAGTGATGGTTGATTGCTTATCCCCAATTTTGAAAAAGTCGTGACGAACGTGATTGCTGTTGTTTCCAGGGAAGGCATCAAGCTGCGTGAAATTCCACAGGTAATTTAATTCTTGCCTTGATATTTTACTATCTACGCCAAGAATCACATCACATCTTTAGAACCAGGAACACTCGCCCAATACTTTTGACCAAATCATTTAACATTTTAAAATGTTGTAGATCTTACCCAAGTTTTGGCTCTTTACGTCATCCATAAACCGGTGCAAAATGTCCAGGTCCTCCTGACCCCAGGGAAGGGTCAGGAGCAGAGCCACCAACTGGTATATGGATCGATCCATAAAATCTAAATCCAATCTTTCTCTTTCCTCACAAACAAACAACTATCACACCCAAATCTGTCCAATTGCACATCTTTCTCTGATCCGAAATTGGGTAAATAATCCAAAACTCCAAGTTCACCTTTAACCTTTCTCTGAATTCACAATCAAGTACATGGAGTTTTGTCACAGTGGCCAACTTGAAGATGACCAGCTGACGTTAAAGTCCGTCCTAGGTTAGTTATTTATACAAGTCAAGACAGAATAAGAGTCGTCTGTTTGTCAAGGCTGCCTGAGCTCAATCTCTCTGCTTCTCTCTGTTTGACTCTAAACACGAGTTTTCACCTGTTGGCCATTAATGGCCTGAATAAACGAGTGAATCTAAATTTGAATCTGAATTGTGTATCTGGGCTCGTTTAAACGGTTGGCTAGGGACCGCGTGATATATTGTTGTGCTGTGTTGTGTACTTTGTATTATATGTATATTCTGTGATGCAAACATATAATTTAGATGGATGGCTGTATCTGTATCTATCTGTATTTGTATAAAAGTGTATCGAGAAATGGTATGTAAATCTCGGGGCTCTTATGTATGTATGCATGTATGTGAAGCATGCAAACTACTGGGCTCGACGTGGATGGAACTGAAGGGCTTTTCTTGGGGATTCGTTCGGCAATTTGCCGATAAGAATCGCCTTGTCGAGTTGTCAGCTTCGAGAATGGAATGAAGACGAGGGATAGTGAGAGAAGAGTAGAGAGCCAAGTTGTATCAGAGGTTGTAGTTGTATAGTTGTAGGTGGATGTGGAGGATGAGAATTTGAGTGACGCTCAAGAGTAAACGTTTACATACAGTCGACTGAGTCTCAAGTTCAATAGTCTCTGAGGACTCACAAGCATTTCCCGTTCGATTTCCCCTCAGCCATATTAAAGACTGCATAATAAATTTCATGTGTGCATTAGGCAGTCTAACTGTGTACTTTATTTTGTAAAATGCAAGGTCTTGGTCCTCGAAATGGTTTTTTGGGTTCTTAGTTCTTAGAAAATTTTATCAACTTTCCCCATCTACCCGGAAAGAAAGGAATTGAAATCTTGGATTTTCAAGAATGAAATACTTGAAATGACGGTCTGGTGAAAATTTTTATTAAGCTAGTCCAGTCTAGGAAAACTCAATCCCGATGTCAAAAAGGCCGATACAGTGTACAACTACTCAATGAATAAAATAAGCATTTTATGTACAGTGTACAGTAGACCCCGGATTTAGCGAAACAAAAAAATTGCTTCAGAACGTCCTTATAAAAATACCTACTCAAAATTGCGTGTATTTTGTAATTGTTCTCAAATAGAAGCAATAAAAATTTGAAGCAAAATTAAGAACATTTGTTTTAAAATTTTAATTCCAGAAATCAGATAATTCTTGCCAACTTTAATCGTTTCCTTTGTCCAGAGTTGATTTAACATGTTTTCTGTCATCCGAAATAAAAAAAGCTAGGACCTAGAATCTTGAAAAGAAGTTTTATTGTACGAGCTTGTTTTTCTTATCTTTTTTCTAGTCAAATTGGCTCTCACTCACAATCCGTTTAATGCAAAGCTGTCAATGTGTGTGTCATCTCAATGTCCAGCTCTTCTAAATGAACTTGTGCTGAGTAAACAAGCTGTAAAATGTACATATTTGTATATTTTACCCAGAAAAATTCGGGCTTTATTTATTTATTTATATATTCCCTTTGCCCAAAAACACGACAATCTGAAGAGATACGCAAAAGAAAAGCAGGGAGAATAGGGGGCATCGTCAATAAATAAGTTGAAATGATGAAAAGTCAACATAATTCCCCAAATGGCTGTCAACTCAGCTTCAACTCCAACTCAAATACCATGTCAAGCTGTTGATGCCAAGGCAGCATCAGAAAAAGAGAAGAAGTGTTCCCCTGTGCAAAAAACAGGTAATTAGACAAAGTCATCCGTCCTAAATTTATGTATTAGGCACTTTTAAATTAGCCTATTTTCTCTCTCCCCTGCATCCCTACATTCACATACCCATGCATACATAATATAGATCCATCCATTCACCTATGTACTATGTATGTGGACTATGCACACAATTCGTACTTGTCCATGCATTTAATTAGCACGGACGTTGTAAAACGGCATAAATAAAGAATAGGAAGTTCTCCTGCATAGACAATGCAAACATTTAACATCATTTAACATGGCGATCCATCAGGGCACCCACAGCCCGAGGCGTTATTTTAATTAAATGTGTGTCTATCCATTGCTTTGTGACTGATATATTTGTGTTTGTACTGTCTATTATGTATATTCGCCTTATTTTACGATGAATTACTTTGGTTTGTCTCTCTTCTTCACATAGAGGTCTACTTTCAAAAAAGGGTTAATGGTTAATGACTGAACATTGAACATTGGACTTGGATTTTGAAGTTACATACATATTATAGTTCAACTCATCTCAACTCAACTGCACTAAACTCAGCTCAAGTGAATGAGTGAGTGAGCATTCGTTGGAAGTTAAAAGTTGAGCGTGTTCAACTTTAAGAGAGCATCGAAACAAATATTTAAACAAGGATTTGTACCCTCCAGCTCATTACTTGAATGCATCATACGGACGTACGTACGTATGTATTTATCATCCACTCACCATTTGCTGATATTTCCTTCGTCGTCAATTTTTTATGCAGGCAAATGTGTCTAAAATACACACAAGGTACATACATAAGTGTATGTATCTTTTCAAGTAAGTTAACAGTGAGCCATACACTCCACACTAAAACTTGACTTGATGCTGCTTCAACATAACTTTTCCCACATGTTTGCACATTCTTGCTCATTTCTCAGTACCGTCAATTCCGCTTAACTATGTATGTACAATGTACAGGCTATTTGAGCCATTCTCCATCCACTTTGTACAACACTTACCTAATTTATCTCTTAATTAAGGGACATTTAAAAGATGGACAGGATACCAGGGCAGGGCAGTCCGTGAATACTACATAAATAAATAGGGTCATAATTGGCCCATTTTCCATTCACAAGCTCGATTCATTGCGAATTATAATAGGAAAATACCTGTGGTACTTGCTTCATTATAATCTTCTGCGACCCGGAATCTTTCCAACTCCGACTTTAGTCTTCTAAGATAGAAAAGTTGCTAGAATACATAATACACGGCGGATCTTGACTCCTGAGGTTCATCTTCTTGTTCTTGAGTTGTATCTTTAGGATTTTTCCCATCTCCCCGTTGTGAATAAAAGTCTAATTAAAAGCGGTGGGGTTCATACATACACGAAGAAAAGGGAGAAATGAACCTATTTACGACAGGGTCCCCGCAGAAATTCCCGTATTACACAATGAAGTACCACATATCTGTGTATAGTGTATACATACATGTGAATGGAAGATAATATCAAAGAAATAAATGTAGAAATGGGGGAAATTCAACTCCATTTCACTGCAATGAGCGGCAAGAAGATGCGAGAGGAATAGAGAAAGAGGGACGAGAGACACAGAGAGAGAGAGAGAATGTGAGGAAGGAAGGAAAAGTTTATGTTTCTCTTTCCATCCGAGTGTGACAAGACAAGAGAGGCAGAGAGAGGCAGAGAGAGAGAGAGAGGAAGAAGTGAGAAGACAGAGAGAGCTAAAAGTGGTGTTGGGTTGCTGGGTGATGGTGAAGTTGTGGATGATGAGTCGTTTATGGCTGTTTTCCTCATTTCCTTGGGTGACATTGAGAGCCTCGTAAAACACTCATTACGGCTCCATCCCCACAACCACTTTATGCCCCCTTTATATCCTCCTCATGTATGCTCGCCATATACTTGTGTAATGTGTAGGATTCCTTTCATAAGTTTTGTAACTATACTGACAATGCGACTATACTCACAGAGCTTGGATCCAATCTTCAATATATATTATGGCACATGCACCACATAAAATCAAAATCGAATATCTATAAATTGAGATCCTTATGTGGAGATTTAACATATGGAGCAGGATAACATGGGGATCCGGGCCATAGAGTACATATTAATAGTACATATGCATGCAATTCATTGTATTCTATTTATTTATGGTGGATATTAGCTGAATGTACATGAAAAAGTTTGCTACTGTAATGGATTTTAAAGCTGTAGGTTCATCTGCCAAGCTACGCAAAATTTTTCGATACTTTCAACAAAATTAAAATTAAATTTTAATCCCAGCTGTATCAAACTTTTAACAGACTTTACATTTCACAAATGTAAATGAGGGAATGGAGTTTGTGCAAAGAGCTTTTTTATAACTGTTTAGTTTATCCTTTGTTTTTTTATGCCATTACCTACGACACACACTATGCTCCTGTGCAGCATTATCGACGAGAAAAGTAATGAAAATGAGGTTGATACGCAGTCAGTCAGTTACTGCGTCATCATAATGTTTTCCCCATTTTCTAATTTGCTTCTTGTACGACCATTATTATCATTTTTATTATTGGCGTGCATGCATTATATCGCTGGCGTGATTAGCTCTACTACTTACATTACTCTACATACTGTGTGTGTATAATGTGTGGCTTCCACGGGCAATGAACAATGAAAGTGAAGATCAAATAAGGAAAAGGGCAATAACATTTTACAATTTTACGCATCCCCAACGCTAACGCGGCTCGTAAAAACACAGTCAGCCACATGAACCTTCATTCATGTATGTATGAATGTTTGGTGCTTTCCCCTTTTTTTGGTGAGAACCAAAGCAGGCGACACTGGAAAATTCCCATCCCTCTGTTTTCTTGTTTCAAAAGGCGGCCAAGCACAAAAGTGACTGATACAAGAAAGACAGACAGCTAAGGAGGAGATGAAGAAAGAATCAAGAAAACAAATGTCACGGCTTTTTTCTTCTCACCGTCATTTCCATCATTAAAAAGAAACGCCGAAGCGTGTGTTTTCCCCGTGAGCAGGGAGGGTAATTGGAAAAATAGGAAATGGGAAGTTGGCTCAATTCTAAATTACTCGGCCATAAATTACATTTTAAGGAGTTGTCCTTCCCTTGAATAATGAGAAAACTCGGCGGATAAACATTTTCAAACATTCCGCTGTGACAAAGCTTTGAAGAGAAAATGTGTGCACATACATAAACGTAAACCTTTTCTTTGTCTTCTTTCAAGTTTTTTCTCACATCAAACGTCGATCGTAAACGATGAGGGCAAAGGGAAAAGTGTATCAAATCTCACATGTGATGTGATATTGTATAGTACGTTTTTATACATTAGATGGAAGAAAAGTAAAGGTGTGGTGACAAAGTGCCAAACTGTCCGCAATATACATTAAACATTATTTTATGTATAATGTATGGTGTGTGTAGAAAGAAACGCCACAGGATAAATGATGAAAGGTCAAATTATCCAGCCATTAACTACACACATTTATTAATACGTTTTAGACACAAAATCACCTTGGCTTGTCGCTTGTCGCTTTTTTCCTGGTGAATTGCAAATAGCTGCGCAAGTCTCTCAATTTTTCTTTGCCAATCTGAAATCTGAATTTGTCCCTGGAGATTCGTGCAGAATCGGTGCTGATGCTAAAAACAAAGATTTATGCTCACGCAGTACATTACTGAAAAATAAAAGTAAGCTTCAGCAAAAAAATATTGCAAAATATTGTTCAACCGATCCGTCTAAATTCTCAATATCAAAAATATGACTCGAAATATTATGCCACCGTCACTTTCACCTTTGACCGCGTCCAAGGCTTCAGCTCTTGTTTCTTTCTTCCCTCTTTTAAATATGTGTGGCTGAAAAGTGGAGACTGCTATAGCTATGTATAAGCATATTTTCTACATTTTTTGGAACGGCAAACTATAAAAGTGGCAATTTAGGCCGAAAGATTACCCCATAAAATGTTATAGGTTGTAAAACAAACAATATTTGCAATTTGCAATTCGCAAGCTTCGCACTTTGCCCATTTTTTCGTGTTCTTTTTTATAGTGAGGAATGTCCGTTAAATTGAGGTGGATTTTAGGTGTAGTTTTAGTTTTAGTTTCACTTTTAGTAGGTGTCACTTGACGAATAAAAATAAAATAAGGGTGTGAAAAATAAGGGTTTGGGGGGCATTTAGTTCAAGTGTGTCCATGGGTATTGAATACTGAGAATAGTGAGATATATCTAGTTATGCGGGAGAAAGTATTTCAGCCGAGAAGTTGAGTTGATACGAGAAGATGAGATGCGATGAGATGACTTGAACTAAGTTTGTATGAATTTAGGAATTTCTACCATGTCATGTATGAATTGGACTGTGTGGATGAATACATATATCGAGTTTCATGTAGAACAAGTTTACATTTTGAGCATTTTGAAGAGCAACTTTACTACTACGTACTAGTACTACTTTTACTTTGAGGGGGAGAGCACAGCATAAAGTCATAAATCCTGGAAATCGTTCTCCAGGATCCAAACTCCAAGCGGGCGTAAAGAGGGAGAAAGTGCCATATTTCTCAGTTTCAAGTCGAAGGGAGCCCACCATCAATTTCCATTAGCTCCACATATTACAGCTCAATGTATAATAATAAAGAGCTAAACCAGATTCCAAAGTAGACGTCGACGTCGAACCTTCCCCTATGTGCATACGTACATAAAATCGTCGTTTTCTTGCACATCTAACTTGTACTTTCCCTTGCCCGCGTCGTTCTCTTGACGTTCTGTACATAAATGCACATGATATCTATACGTCATATGGGTATGTACGTGCAAATTCTGCGTGTTTGTAAGTGTCACCGTCGTTTAAAGTGCTGCCTGCTCCTGTCAACTCTCATTTTTTGCCGGGGACTGGCAACTGGCAAGGTGAGTCAATACATTATATTTCTACCTCAAAAATGACGCAAGTCAATGTCTCCAGTCTCAAAAAGAAGGCAACGGGGGAAGAGCAAATATTTTGACAGAACTTTCCCCTCCGCTATACATTATACATGTATGCATACATATTTCCATCGAATTTCTATTTAAGCGAACATTTGTTCGAGTTTCCGGGAAAATGAACAATGCACCATGCATACATATATGTACATGTACATAGTTTCTCGTAAAATATACAGATATATGTATGTGTACATAAGGGCCCTGTCAACCCCTATCGTCATTTATTGTACCCTGCACATTGTGCTTTAAACACACACGTGTGCACTGCATATTAACAATTATTGTGACTTGTCCCCTCTCTCTAGTTTATTAAATTAAGCTGTTCTACCGAGTTTTTGATTTTGGAAGGTCAAATGTGTGTATGTATGTATGTATGCATGTGTGTTCGTATGTTTCTCTTTATTGGCCACATTCATAAATTGTGTCCATTATTGGTATTTGTCATAAACCGGGTTTTATCAGGCTGAAAATTTAATTTACATTTCCCTGCCACAAAACAGAAAAGAGAAACAGGGAGGATAAAACGGTTCTGTGAAATAACTTGTTTGTAGTCTGCTTTGTAAAACGGGGATCACTGGGAAATGTTTGCCTTTCCTGTTTTGATGCAGGAGCTTCAATATTATGAGAGCTAATGGGTGAGCACGTGGTTGATTTTCCAACTGCTTCTTGATAAACGGCGATTGATCTGAACTTAAATTGGCCAATACTTAGTAAATAAATATCACGTACACAAATGAAACAACTTCAAAGGCTAGAAAATAGCGCCTTCGCAAAATGTTTGTTTGTTATCGGTAGTAGAAAATTTTTGAATTTTTTGTAAATACAGAAGATCTAGCAAGTATATGCATATGCATGCTGTCATTGGAAACGGGTGATTTTTGCCAAAGCTTTATTTTTAGTGACAAAATGTTTGCATCAGAAGATCAATCACTAAACCCACCTCAGTGTATACAAACAGAGGAAACGACTGCTACATGTTCCATGTTTACGTTTTAGAATTAAGCATCAAGGTAATCAGTCGTTAGGAAGCAATCTGTCAAAAAACCAATCGCTTGACCAGGATTTTCTTTTGAGACTAAAGGCTTTGGAGAAAGTTGTTTGTTTAACCCAAAAATCTCTAAAACTGAAACCAAATATAGAATAACCAACATGTTTATATTTGAACTAGATATGTAACTTGACCAAATTTTCAAAGGTGAAATATTTGACCTAGTTCCAACTTTTACTCTCGCTGAATTTTTTCGAGCTCGAGGCGATGGTTTTTAACCCTTTCGTATATACATACATAAATGTAGGTATATCATATTTGCAAGAGATTTTGCACAGCCAGTTTCAGAGACAAAACTAGCAGCGATGTGATGAAAGACAGCGTCTACATTTTGCATACAGTATAGTGTTCATTGGCAATGGGTTCAAAAAGAAGCTTCTTCTCTATACTTATCATCACCATCATCATCATTGTGATTGTCGTCATGAGCATCACCGTCTTTATCGTCATTGCCTTCATTATTATGGCCATACTGTCATTATCTTGAGGGAAGAGTCCAGAGGAGTCACCACCGAGGAGATCACGATCGTCAACAGGAAATCCACACCTACGCCTATACACACTGCACCGCATACATAATCAACATGAAGGTTTATATTATTATTAAAGACCCGGGATCTTCCGACGTACATAAATACATACATACACATTATACATGCATAGGTACACCATGAGATGGAATTCACAAGGCACATAAGTATTTAAGCCTATACATAGATATAGGTACGATTACAATATCAACTTCCATTCTCTTCCATTCAAAGTCTAGCGAATCCACAGTCAAATGAAAATTTACAGGAAAAATCATTCGAGAGCTTTGACAGTTGGGCCATTAAACTTTCTATTGTGTTTTTGGCCATGTCTTATTCTAGTCTTAGGTTCAAAGGCAACAATCATCTCAAACCTTCCGAATCGTATTCATTGTTCCTGTTTAACTGTACATATGTACGCACATCATACAGGATATTCTTGTGTAATAAAGTTGGCTACATGATACTGCTCAAGTCACTCTTAAGAAGAAACTATGCTTTTGACTATGACCATGGGTCGTTTTGTCCATTGTCCCCGGCGCTCGTGTGTGTAGAGTGTAGAGTGTAGATATTAGATATAGCTGGAGTAAGTTGACATGATGGGACTCTCACCGTTAGAGAGAAAGAGAAGGTGTCACATTACAGGGTCATTGACAAGTTGCTACGACATCATTGATGTAACTGCACTCATTAGGCGAAGGAGGGAACAAGTCTAGTTAAACTATCTTAACCATTCATATAAAAGACAAGGACCGCACAATTTGCCAGCGTAGTGAACATGACCATTCGTTTCAAGAAAAAGGTGGACCATCCAGCTTTCGTTATACATATGTACGCAAAAGATAATGGGGAGTGGACCAATGGTAAAGAGTAAAGTCAACGGTAATGATTACAATGTATGTACTTAAAGTTTCGACGATGGGAGAGCGAGAAAGGAACAATGTTTGTACTAAATGGGAGCTTGGTCACTGGGCAAGCCCTTGAATATGTATAATAGTGTATATCTACAGTACATGCTAAGGAATATCTATCTATCTACATCGTCGTCATCGTCATCGCCATTACCTTTTATGCCCTCTTTCCTTCTCTGGGCGTTTTGACACCAGACCAAACCAAACCAACGTCTTGGTTAATGTTTCCTTTGTACCGTCCATAGAGATGATATTTGTACCATGAAAAGATAGACTCTGCGTCCACCATTTGGCATTTAATTTTTCGCCCAGTTCCACTGTATATATACATACGTGGAACTACATGGATATGTTCATGTTCATCCTTTAAAACCTACAAGCTTATTCACTTAAATTAACTCAACCAATATGGACGCATCAAACTGATCTGATCACCGGCTTTGTCAAAATCAAAGGTCAAAAGCCCAAGGGCCGTATCACTAACCAAAAAGACAAGTCACACATACGGATATGATCATGTCATGTCATGACATTATCCGCCTTTTATTATACCTTACACATATATGCTTACGGGTATTTATCCTTAGTTAGCAGGGGATTTTCTTCAGTGGTTCATTTCTCGGGATTGGACCTCAAGTCATTGACAACGAGAAAATAAAGCTACGTTGGATTGGATTTACTTGATTGGATTGAAGATCCGTATCAACTCTATTGTACGAGTGTAAACTACAAGTACAGTGTTTAAAGTAAATATTTGTGTCAGTACATTTTCATGGACTTTCACTCTGCCTTTAACTTTACAATGTCCACAGTACATCCAAAATCCAAAAACACCAATAAATATGTATATACACTGAAATTCAGGAAATTTTACAAAATGGTGGTACTGACTTTGTTCCGAATAAAATTGTTGACTTCGTTTAGTGAACTTTAGTGTAGTTGTACCGCACGGGGAAAGAGATCATATGTATACGTTACCACGGCACTCTTTCAACCGAACAGGGCAACACACTGCATTGTTGCAAATTCAAAAGGAGTATGGTCAAACGGCGAGGAGCTCAATAGGATAAAAATAAGTTTCCTCTGATGATTATGATTATGCTCCACTAAATTATATTTTATTATATTAGGCGCTTTGTGAAAATGGCCCACTACCTGAAACAAGTGTATCACATCAAAGTACGCCAAAATTCATATAGTTTA
Source organism: Sminthurinus bimaculatus (assembly GCA_034698285.1). Taxonomy (NCBI): domain Eukaryota; kingdom Metazoa; phylum Arthropoda; class Collembola; order Symphypleona; family Katiannidae; genus Sminthurinus; species Sminthurinus bimaculatus. The sequence goes on along the minus strand of JAQIVE010001958.1, from coordinate 3,802 downwards.
TACAAATATTTGTACGTGGATTTGTAAAGTTTCTATATATTTGCACGGTTATGATACAAATACAGCAAATCCTGCGCCTCCGTTCAGTCCAGCTAAAATGAGAAAAAAGGAGCGTGGTTGTTAGTACACAGTAAGAACAAAACGGGTTCGATATGGAGCAAACTGTTCAAAAGTACAAATTTTATGGTAACGGTGTATGAAAGTGTTTGTTTTTATTTTGCAATGGTCACTCTCATAAATACATATCATTATGTATGTAGATATTGCCCAACTTGCACTGGGTCATTCTCACAGTCAAAGAGCAGTGTGAGAGTCAAAGGGTACAAAATAAACTGGAAACTCGGAGCAATGTTGTAGCCATACATATGTGTGTGTGTATGTACGTATTGATAGCAATGTGATAGTGGGATCTAATCCATTTTTATGGCTCAATCGTGGCCGCCTGGCCGAGATTTGGATCGTAATAAGCTTCAACTCGTGTTTATACCCTGGGAAATTCTCTGCATCTCTCGTTCTCGTTTGGACTGTGTGTGTGTGTGTGGGAGCCCAGAAAACTTGCAATTTCGATGGAGTCCGAGCAAGGCAAGAGAAAGAACGACACCAGGATCACGATGAAAAGCTTTGTGGTTCTGCCCTCAAAAAGCACCAGAAAGGGTAAACCTGGAACAAAAAGCTAGAAACAACCTTTGTTTTTCACCGTCCAACTTTCATACATATACCTACATAGAGAGGTACAATAGAAAGGTTATTCATATCATATCAGCCAAACGTGTTCAAATAATATTTCCTATGCATTTCCGCTTATTATTAAGTGAGTCCAAAATTCAACCATCAGCAGATTATTTAAAGTTTGGACGCTCATCAAATGCGTGTAGATTGTAAAGTAGATGGAAGATAGAAGGTTGTAACTATGCAGGTACATGTATGTGAGTAATTTTATGGTTCCAACTTTTCCTGATATCTTTCAACCTTCAACGGCCACCATTAATATGCGCACTCGCATTCACCTCAACCATAACCTTTGACTCTGTAATGATAATGATAATGATAGTCCTGATAATAATAATGAGACTATAAATATAGAATGTATAAAGTAGCCTCAACTAGTATTTTATAACCAAAAAGACACTTGATCCGTACACTTGCCGTGAATACTGATATGAGCACCACGACAAAATGATATGAAGTATAATTCTTTGATTCTATTGCTTATACATAGTTCACATTGAAAAATTCCACGAAATTGTGTCAGAATTTTGCGTAGATGCTCCAAACTGTTGTCAGAATGTTGAGTCAGTCAAACAGAATTCATTTTGAGTTGAATCAATGGATGGATTTGTAAACATATAACTGTATCATGCACAGCTTTGGATCTTTTCACAAAGTGAACTCTTTTGCTTTCAACTCTGTTTTTCGCTCTTTCACCTCCTGTCCCTATAATCCAAGTATAACCGTCAAATATGAACCTGATTTTGAATTCAAGTACGAACCACTGTAATTTTTCCATGCAAAATATAACGTGAGATTTCGTTTGAAATTTTGTAAACACTGAATAAATAAATACATAATAAAACGCACAGAAGTAACCGTTCGAACAAAATAAACAGCAGCATCTGTGTAGGTATCACTGTTTTGTGATTAACTACAAACTTTTACTTTCCTTTCACTCTCACCATGAAACACTGACAGTATTGCATTTGTATACATTATGCATTCACATAGACTGGAGCCTAGAGTAGCTTAAAATACCTAATATTACACACTAATAATAAATAGTATATTAAATAATTCAAAGTTCTTTACATCCGGTTTTTCAGAGGTTTCACTCACGTTTTAACCCATGTGCAAGTTATATTCCCAACGGACTTTGTCCACATTACGCCTGTAGACGAATATGTAAAAATCCAAAGAATAACGAATGTGTTTATCATTTGTACATATAAATACAGACATTTCAAAGTGGTCAATGGAATGCCGGAAATTAGAATCAAAGCCAGTTGAAAGCGAGACTCAAAATTTTCGTCTGTGTTTTTTGACGTTTGACTTTTGTAACAGAAAAATCTGTTTACATACATAGACTCTGTACACTGTACGTACAGTGACACCAACTGTTGTGGAAATATTATTATCTGCCCTATTAACCTGTGTTTAGAGAGTTGAAGTTGCAAAATCAAAAGGAGACCAAAAACCAACGTTTTGCTTTTCGCATATACATATGTATGTACATAAATATGTGTCCGAAATTCCACGAGAGAATGTGGGGATAAAATGACGCAACTTGGATAAAGCCTCCGGTCGTTTGATCATTATCTATATTTTATATCTCTCTGTATTTATACAGAGAGTTCATGTGGTGCTCTATATGTATATGTATATCTATCTAATATGATTGGGTCAAGTGGAAAGAGGAGAATTGGAGCAAAAGCAAAGGAGTAAAGGCATTGGCAAAGAGCGACGAGGACGGGTGTGGTGTTAGTCGGCCGAATTAGATCCAGGGAATTCTGGGAAATGGAATGGTGTCTACATGTAAAATGTACATATATGTATGTGGTCTTCTGTATCTAAACTCCATGTATGTACATTGTACAAAGTTCACACTTGCAAAAGCTCTATTCTCAGGCTCAAGAGTTGGGACTTGAGACACGAAGACGATGAAGACGAGGACTCCGAGGAGATGGAGACGGAGATCACACATGTAATAAGGACTAATCGGGTATAGAATGGAGTGGAGCGGAGTGAAGAGCTTGGGTTTCGGTTACAATGACCCGTTTCAAAGTTTCAATGGTCGAATATCTACTCTTTTCTCTTATTTTCATCTTATCTCTCTCTCTCTCTTTCTCCTTTTTCTCCAGTCCAGTTCATTCGACTTGAGCTGTTTCTGCTGCTCCTTTTGGTCAGATTGGTTCTACTTCTCAGAGCTCTGGTTCTCCCTCCTGCTCCTCCTCCTGGAATTGGTTTTCATGAGTCGACTTTATGCGTGATAGTTAACATCACTTGGCCTCAGCTTAATGCTCCTTACTCGACCATTCCATTTTCCTCGAAGGAACGTCCTCTCCTTCTATGTATTAGTTGTCATATCATCTCCTCTCATTCACAATTTCTTTCATTTTATCCCCATCCTGCCCATTTCACAATAATCCACATTCCAGATCCGCATCCGCAGCATCTCTTTTATTCCTCCCGTTTCTGTGGCCTCGACACTTCTCTCTTATCCTATATACATATATGTATACACACATAAGCTATACTAACTATTCTGCTATTTTATCTGTGTTGGTTTGTCCTCCTCGAGCTTGGGAATAACAGGAGTCGAGGATGATTTCAAAGACTTTGTTCCTCGGCTCGACGCCTGGTTGGGTTGAACTGTTGGTTCGGTGAGTAAAGCAGCTGGCTGGCTGGCTGGTAGCAAATGCGTGTGTCTAATGTCTAATGTCATGGAATGGTGTCATATGTGCTCCGTCGTCAAATCAAATCAGGCGAAATCTAATCTAATCATTTCCTGTGGTTATTTCCTCCGCCGCACCATTAAACCTTTTTTTCAATGCCCCGAATTCTCTGTTAAATCAATGTGGGGCTAAATAAAACCGCTTTAATCCAAAATCAAAGCAATATCAAAAACAAACGGAGGAAACAGTGGATTAATTTCAGATATCGGGACTCTGACTCTTACTATTAAGGAGGTTCGGCAATGTCCAAGAAAGAAACAAGTAACAAGTATGCCTACATTAGATGATGCCATTTTAGGAACAAAGTAGAAAATTTAAAGCCTTAGGCGGTCATATCAGTCCTTTGGGTTAAGAAA
>JAQIVE010001957.1:0-21958 GCA_034698285.1 Sminthurinus bimaculatus | reverse complement strand
GTTTTCGCGCATGATGCGCGTAATCGTTCACGTTTGGGTCATTTTGAACGAAGTTGAAATAGTTCACTTTAAATTCTTTGTTCTCTATTAAATTGAAACAATGTTTGCGCGCATGATGCGCGTGTTTGGCTAGTGTTGTATTATCTTGGAAAATTTATCTACCTCTGCCTGGAATTCCTTTTTAAGCTGCTGGATTGTGGCCTTGTGATGAGCTTTCATTTCATCCACTTGCCTATTATGTTGTTCTGTCATGGTGGCCTTCAGCTGATCTATTTGCTCCGTCAATTTCTTCTCAAATTCCAGACCAGCCGCTGCCAGTTTTGCACTATTGTTCTTTGTACTGCTGACTTGCTCCGCCTCTGCTTTTAGGGCCTGCAGGTTCATAATAAATTCAAAATTTGCCAATAATTACATTTGTAATTTCATTTTAAATCGAATTAAATAAAGTAAATTTGATTAAATCCAAGCTGAAAGTAGGAAGCTCAAATCAACTTACAGCTTCATGGGCTGTGGCCAGCTCCTGTTTTTTCTTATCCAGTTTTTCTTTGTACTCTTTTCGTAGTTTTTCCAGGTCGTTCATCAGCGTCGTCTCCATTTCTGAACGGGCCTTGTCAACCTCCACCTTTTTGTTCGTTTCAAACTCTTCCTTTGTGCGGCTGATGATGGACGCCATTTCGGATTTGAACAGGGCAATTTGCTCCTCCATATTTGTTCTACAGAGAGATGATCATTAAAAATTAAATGGAGTTGAAGTTTTGTATTTTTAAACATTATTTTATACCTTTTTTCTCATTTGAAACATTTTTTTTAAAATTGATTTTATAATGTTGTATCTATGTTGTTTGTTTAGCATACTTAATCTGCTCCTGTTGACGCTTTCCTTCCTCCACCATTTTGCTCTGATATTCCTTGAGCTGGTTCTCCATATTCGCCTTTATCGTTTGTCTGTCTACAACTTGGTCACATTTATTTGTACTCTAACAATGTAATATACAAAATACAATAATAATTTAAAAAAATTTTGAACAACGTTGTATTTTTTACCAAAATTTTGATTTGGATGGTTCTAACTACATTACATGTTTTTTTATTTCGAAAAAGTAAGTAAATGGGCAATAAATAAATACCTCGAGGGTAGGTTTGTTTTGGATTTTGATTTCAGGGGTTTTGGATATACTTCCAAGGAATTTATTTCCCTGCTCTTGATTTTCCTGCATCATGACGAACTTTCCATCTCCAGAACTCAGGGGTTTATCCATTGGTACTCTGACTATTGGTGCTGACATTTTTGCATTGTCTACGACACTTTGTGGAGTTGCGGAAACTGAGGTGGTGAATGCAGCAGCTGTTGTTATTGTTTTTGGTGCTGCTATCGTCGTCGTTGCAGTTTTCGATGTAATTTGTTTAGCTTCTTCCTTTTGTTCGCTTTCATCCTCCAGATCTTCCTCCGAGTCATCATCTGTGGTCCCCTCCGTCTCCTCTCGATCGTCCTACAAACATTCATGAGTATTTGCAATTTGTTACTATTAGTACATAAAATTTATTTGTGCAATAATAAACTTTTCAATCATGTATTCATATTAATATTTAATATAAATGCATTTATCCTTATTTCTCTTACCGACTCCCGATTAGAAATGTCAAAGTGAAGTTTGGGGTCCTCTAGCTGGAATTTAACAGAGGGCTTTCGCTTTGAAGAAAAATCCAGAGAATTCCACTGATTATTCTCTTCGGCTAGAATACAGAGAAAAGCATATTAGTCAGAGCAGGGGGAAAATGAGGAAGGGAATACGGAAATTTGTAGGACACATTCATCTAAGTTGACCAAATGAGCAATAACAACAACACGAATAGCAATTCCAATTCAAATTGTTTAAACTCTACGATATTAATGTGCGCACTAACTAAATACAAGCGCAGACAGCATATTTATATTATTGCATATATTGCATATTATTAAGAAGAAGGCCAAAAAACAACCCAAATATTCTGTCTAACTAAAAGTCCACATGGGTTGAGCATGTAATACATAATACATTCTTATGTGTACAATGGTGAAATACAAACATGGAAAGCAAGAGGAACGACGAATGACAACAAGAACAAACAACAGCGAGGGTAAATAGAGGAAATTCAGTTGTTTTCAGTTAGTACCGGTCATTTCATTAGGGTTTATATCCCACAAATTTCGTTTAGTTGGAGCCAAAGAAGAAGAATTTTCATCTAATCGCGATCGAGATTTTAAAGAATTTTTAACCAAAATACTTTTGAGCGGCCGGCCGGTAGAATTGTCGGACAGGGAAGTCTCTTGATTTGTCGTCATCGAGGTTGTTTCGTCCGGTTTTTGGGGCTGGAAAAAATTTGACTCCTCCTCGTCCTCCTCTTCATCCTCCTCCTCCTCCTCTGGACTCGGCACCATCCTTAGCTTGTTGCTATTATTGTTTTGACTATTGTTATAACCGCTAGTTAAGTTACTATTGGTTGTGTGCAACTCGGCTTTGGCTGTAATCGCTATATTCTGTTGTTCAGGAATCGGTTTTAGCGGCGCTGTCAACTGTGAAGTCGCAACTTCTTCAGTTCTTTCAATTTTCAGGTCGGTACTACTGCCACTGGTTTTTGCACTCTTAAGAAAATTTGCTCCCGTTCCTTTAAATACACAAACAGCAAGAAAATGAGACATCAAAATTTAGTAAATTGCACAATATTATAATATAATTGTTTAAATGCAATTTATGATAATTCAATGATATAATACAATAAAAGACAATGAAATGCATAAAATTTCTTTAGCTTTACCTGTCAGGGTTAGTCCTGACTTTTTGAGCGGAGCAATTTGCGTATTGTTGACAGTATTCATATTATTATTTGAATTACTACTACTATTATTATTGAGACTATGACTAGGATTAGTTGTATCCATCCGTATCCTCGTTGCTCTGGGGTTAGAAAGATCGTGGTCAAAGGTTTGATTGCCATTATTACCGTTTGAGTTTGCGTTTGTGTTGGAGTTGAGGGAGGAGAGTCCACTCAGAGGGGACTTTTTTATGAGGGGTTCCAGGGGCTGGAGTGCCGACGACGACGGATTTGTCTTTTGCAAACTGGTAGAAAACTGGCTGAGGTCCTCACTGGAGCTAAAACTGGAGTTCCTCAACGGTCCGAGTTTGGGTCCGAGGGTTGAGGGGAAGCTATTGACTCCGCCGCCCGCCTTTTTCAGCGGAGGAAGGGACTTCATTAAGGGTTTTGCCGTACTAATGTCAAAATTTTGTATTCGATTCATCGCGTGGTCTGCTCTCGCCTGTATGACTTTGTCTCGGTAAATTGCGTCCATCGGATGCTCCCACTGGGACATGTGCGTTGTATTATTGTAGTAGTACCAGGCGTCTCGATGTGAGTCCTTACTGCAAAGAAGATAACAAAAAAACACATTTAATGATCAAGTACAATGCAGACGTTTTTAATTATGACATGGGAAAAATTGAGGAGGAAGAATTTGTTTTTAACCAGGGTTTCCATCCTGGAGGGAGCTTCTCATTCAATCCATCACGAGCCAGGTATAAAAGATGCCGCTCGGTTTTTGTGTCTATTCCAATACGTCGGGCAAACTCTTCGATATCTACAAAAAAAAGGACGGGATTAGTCACATCTATAAATATCTTCTTTATTGTCCACAAATTAGCCACTATAATGTTGTACAAATGGCGTAGGTACAGCATCATTAATATTAGAATAACTCCATTGTTGTCTATTATTTTTCTGACTTCCCCATTAAAAACCGACTGCAAAGAAAATTATTGAAAGCACGCATTCGTATTTGTAATACACACACATACATACACATTGCACATCATCATGTGTGTAATGTGTAATGTATTCTGGTTATGCAACGTTTGTGCAGTGAATTTGAGAACATGGAAGCGCCTCGATAATAATCGTCATATTAGTTCATGTTACATAATCAACTTGATCTCTACTCCCCCAAATGCGCATTATTATTTTTACTGTAACGATTATGGAGTCTGTATGTACAATATATGTTATGCATGTGTGTGTGTAAGGGTAAGGATTTTTCTCTACTGTCTCATTCCCTCGATTATTTGTGAAACATGAAACTGTCTACCTCTACTGATTACTGATAAGGCCACACGTAGTTTCTATATTTTGTGACTTTTTACCGATGTAGATTATTTGTGTATTGATACATATAATACATGCTACATAAAGCATCAGCTTCCCTTATTTCAATTTCTACATGAATAATCCATGAAAAAGACCCATTTTGACATTTCCTTGATTGGTCTCATCCCTCTAAAAAGAATAGCAATATGATTGTGTATTGTATATCATGTATTTACAAGTGGAGTCGTTTCCCCCAAGAGAGAGAATGTAAATTGATGTTCGATTTACATTTGAGCCTCAATTTCCGAAAAACAGGGAGACTATAAATATTATTAATTTGTATAATTTTCGTTTTTTCTCTTCCAAATCATCATGATGTTTATCGTGCTAGTGCAGGGGACATCCAATGGGAGATAGGATACATAATTTTGTCCCTACACACATATTAATATTTTATAATATTATGCAGTTCTCCATCCACTTTCGGTTTCCTTGTATTGCACTTAGGATTGTAGATTTCTAATAGACAAAGGCTATTATTCTGCATGTGTGTATACTGTTTATCAGCACATCCCAGTTTTGAAAAAGAAAGAGAAGACATGGTATGAACGATATCGGCACATCAGATTGTTATCATTCATCGTGACACATGCAAACCTGATGTCACATCACCTTTATCAGAGTCAAAGGAGCAGACATCGCACTCAGAGGAAGCGGTCGGTCAAATGTCAAATTTGATTTGTGGCCAAAAAACCACAATAAGATCTTCCCTTGATTTTACGAGTCACGGAATCAGTATTGAGATTATTCTATTCTACAGTAACGTGGTGTACGCTATAACATATAATATTATATTTAGGCAATCAACGGGTAGAAATTAGAAGAAAAGTGAAGACTGAAGAGACTGACACAAAAATCCTATACTTTATATTTGATACATTATGATATGCCTAAATATGTACGCATGCATTGTATACATACCATACTACATACACAGTCATAAAAAACTAAATACGTTGTGTATTTTTTATGCAGAGATATTGCATAATGCATTAATATCCATGTGCCTGCTGACAATTTATTCTACGTATGCGTATGTATAAAGTATGAATGTGTGCCTCTGTGTTTTTGTACATATGGCGAGTACCTTCTTCAGTTGGTTCTCCGACAGCCTCAGTTTCCGTGTACAATTGAGGGCCACCGTGGGTCGTATTAGTATTACGATTAGTTTGAGGAAACCGCTGGTAAGTCATGATGAGCTCAAAGGAACCTTTGAGACGAACAAAACCAACACCAAAGGGAGAGAACAAGAACAAGAACTACCAAACAAAAAGGTGAGGACAACTACACAGGAATTGAGTCCCTCCGTACACATCTAAACCAAAACACCGATCACTTTAACTATATGTATGTCGTACTTATTATTTATACTGTTTAAAAGAATCGTGTTTATTTTTTTTATTTCGTGAGTCTTCATTAACACTGACTGGCTGGATTGGTCCTTCTTCGCCTTCTCCTGATTAACCTGATAGTTTCTTTTGCGCTGAGGATTTTTTTGTTCATTTTATGATTATTATAATTTTAAAATTATTGTGTGCATTTAAAAATAGACAGAATCTAAGAAAAGAGCACAATAAACCTCCACAAACAACAAGTTGAAGAACTTTTTTAGGAATTTGACGTTTATATCGTTTGACGTTTGAGGTAAATAAATGAAGGAAGCGGAGTGCAAAGGGATGAATCCCGTAAAGTTCACATTGTAAAACTGAAGTAAAGGGAATGGAGCTGAGTGAGGGAGCGAGCGAGAGAGCGAAGTTGATAGTCATAAGGTTTTTCGACATCAACAAACCTGCATTGGTCCTGCTACCATGACAACAGGCCCAAACAAACGTATTACGTATTACGTACATACTTGTACTATACAGGTACAAAAAGTTCGCATGTTGAGCTAAAACCAACCAACCTGCCTGGAGTTGACTGTACTCGGGGTTCGGGGTTGATACTGTCGAGAGAGAGGGAGAGAGAGAGAGAGAAAACGTGTGTGTGTAAATGTGTAAGTATTGATCCTATTGTATTTCAATTCGATTACTATATTATCAGACCACCAAACAAAATAGATGGACTCACAACTCACAACACAATAATATCGAATGCTAAGAAATTCACATTTATTCATGTACATTATACATACTATGGAACTATGTAGATAAGCAAGTGCACCCATAGTTGAGCATAGTCATTGTTAGTTGGAGCAGGATGCCGGCATTCAAAGTAATATAGTTTTGAAAATTGTATTAAATATGCCGGCATAGCACTCAATATAGCTTCTATACACTCTAAATATAGGTATCCACTCATGTCTTTTTCTTTTATACCCGCATATTGTTGTTATGCATGCATATTTAGGGGACAGTGAAAAGAACATGCATATAGGTATATGTATGTTTGTACTTTTACATGCCTCATGCATTCCAAATTCCAATATTGATATAACACACATACTATATGATTACGTATAATATATAGTCATAGCCGTAACTTATCGTAATAAGTCGTGTTTAACCACACATTCGCATAAAGCATAAAACACGAAATTCCATGCACATTCGCGTTTTGATATGTACTTTATAGGACCGTGACCATGACGTGCCGCACTTATTTGCCCACTCATTCCACACTCCACACTCTTGTCCTTAGTCTATTATCATAACAAACCAATTATTATAACTATTTGCCTATTACATGTTAGTTTTTACCGGGCCGAACTCCTTTATGTATCGGTATAATATCATGCATGATGGCATTTATCGTCGATTCCCGTAGGTAGTTTCCTATTATATGAACTTTTTGTCTAACTGAATTGCCAAGACGATTAACCGCGTATCTCCTATATAAGTTATATAGGAGTTACGAGGTTCTTCATCTTGGACGTTCAACTAACAACGCAGCAATAAAATACCTGAAGGAAGAATGAGCGTTGTGAAGCAGATAGCCATTATTTTAGTTACATTGTTATACTTTTTCAGAAACGTAAAAAACGAAATTTAATTTGTGTGTACACACATTAAATTCACTACCCTGCATGAATATCATTATTAATAAAATGTAGTTTTATAGCATACAGCATACACGTGCTCAATTATTTTTCCATTTAATTTAAGCAACGACATTAGCCAATGGAAAAACTTCAAAGCATCTTTCCTTTATACAGTATAACAATGTACATGAATTGGCGTGAAGTTTAAGAACTGCACCAGAATTCATCCAATTAAGCTAGCTTTGAGCTTAAATTATAAGGTGAAATAAGGGGGAAAGTTTACCAAATTTAGAAAAAAAATGAAACAATGGCACTTTATTGTTTACGACGCGTTTTGACCAAAGTCCTCCTCAGGAGTGTCAATCAAGTACAAAAAATAGCTACGATATAAAGATGCAGGTAGTTTTTTAGGTTAAATATTTGGTATTCGTAATACATTTGAAGTTATAATAAATTATACTTACGTAGTAATCTTTTATAGTCTCATTACTTTTGTAATTACAGACTAAATTGAAGGAGCTTTAAAATGTACACATCGTACATACAGTTAGTTATTGAAAATTTATGTATGGTTGACTAGAATGGATTTTACTATCGAAACCTTATAAAATGTATTACACTGTAAAAAACAAAAGAGTTTTGAAATGACTACACCCTGCATTTTATTCTGGCAGTACAATATTACTTATGTAAAAACATGTGGTTCAAAAACTGAAAACATTTTTTTTTGACTATGTATTTTGAAACTGCATATTATATTATGTGAAAATGTGTTATTAATGGTGAATTCGAAAATAACTTTGCAAGTATACTAGAATCCTAAAAGATGCCATTGTGTATCAAATGGCCACAAGCTTACTCGTACGTGTTTATACTGACGATGAGTACATATTGCAGATGTAATACATTATAAATTATAATATACTTACATCGGTAATAGATAACGTCTAATCATGTGACGTAGAAGAAAAAAGGCGAGCAAGTATTAATTGTGCATCTCTCCAGATCACAAAGAAAGCAATATGTATAATATTAGGTATCTTTTCTCATAAAAACACTGCATAAAATGTAAAACACACATCATGAAACGGAAAAGTTCCGAAACATAAACACATTTCGTCTCCTTAGTTTTTATAAAGCACAGGACAAACATTTGAATCGATAACTTACTTGAAGCACACCAGAAACCAGAAGAGTCGACTCCGACAATGAAACTGAATTGAAATTTTCAATGCCACTTATTTTGATGAACATCAACAATCAACACGTCTACTCTACATTCTACATCATAGTTTACTTTTTAGGTAGTTCGCAACCATAAACACCGTGACACCGTGATCGCAGATTGCAATAATAGGTACAACTTGTACAAGATACAAGATACAAAAGTAGAGCTACATATTTATTTATCGTCAGAAAAACTGTATACCTACAACATAATACCCGCAGAAAGAAGTCACAGCCGAGGCACTAGAAAAAAACGTTTCTTCCTCACAACAACAATGAATAATTATTTATTCCAGATATTGTAGAATCGTAAATACACAGTTGTAGCTGGCGAAGTATTGGAATTTTTTTCCTTTCGGAACAAAGGTATACACTCCATTTTTTCAACAATAGTGGTAGTTCTTCCAGTTCACCATACAGAATCACATAATAATTATTGTCCACAAACAATACATTTTTCGACAAACAAAAACTATCACCACTTCACTCGCAAGTTTAGCATTCGCAACTGAGCTGGACCTTGACAAATCGAGGAAAACAGGAGAATGGAGGGGACCGCTGAAAAATTGGCAGAAAATGGTTTAAATAATTCTGCTACTGCGGACGAGTGCGAGGACAGTTCTGCTTCTGACTCGGAGGAGAAAGTTGTTCAAGAGGTGGACGATGCAATGCTGGGGAGTCTTCAAAGAGGATTGAACACAATTTCGAGCCATGCGAGAGCCTACATGAATACTTGCACAACCGGTAAACAAATAAACTCTGCACTTTGCCTCTTTCTCCCTTTCTCTATGTATGTATTTAGGTATATCCTATGTCTTTCTTTCCGTTCCATGTCTAACCACATTCCTCAAACAATCCACTTACAACTCACACTCACATCCCACCTACAAACTGACACAAGTTCTTTCTATTTCCTGCCATAATATTCGGTTCGTATAGACATTCGCAAAAGTAAAATGTAAGGATCTGAAATGAGCAACAACGTTTTTCTTCTTTCTTTCTACTCACAACCAAACATCTTTTGCCTTCCTCCGCTTGCTCGGTCTCTAAACTAACTAAGCTATTTTATTAATGTAATATAACTGTACATTTTCTGTTCATGACGCATATGTGTCCGTGGCAATTTTTTAGTTACCCAAAACTCTGTCTCCGCGAGTTGTAGTTGGAGTGTGCTTAATAACTTGACCGACCTTACAATTTCATTATTTATTCTTTGTATTCTTCTTGTGTTTCAACACGAATGCGAACAAACATTGGGGAAAGCAGAAAGGGAGGAAAGAGAGAGAGAGGGAGAAGAAAAAATGAATATGGAACAAGTGAATGGCGAATACAGGTCATTTCATCACGACAATCAATACTAAGCCTGTTATACGATTTAGGTATATTGTAAGTATTACGTACATATATGTCAGTCTGTACGTGTACACAGAACACTGATAGAAACACTAGCAAACTCAGTCCAGTGAATATCCCACTTCCACGCATGCAATTGTATTCTATTTATACAATGGATATATATGCATACAAAAATTGTACAAATAGCAAATAACTGACGAGTACGATGACGACATGTACCAAAAGTCCATTCCATGTCGATGATATGTACGATGTACACGGTAAGTTTACCTTGCAGCATATATTATAGAGTATAGAGGTACAACGCTCATTCCTTTTTTCGTTTTTTCTTTCTTTCTTTCTCATGTGTATCGTAGCTTAATACACACTCTTCGTCACATTTCACATTCTGCTACTTTTACACTTTCTCTCGTACAAAACAAAAAATACCAAGAAAATCGGCAAATAATACATCATAAATCATAATGAAGGTACAGAAACAAAACTAGAACATGGATGTATGCATATAATTCCATGCTACTGTTATGTATATCTATCACGGTTCAAAAATGTATGTATAACTACCTTCAAACTTGCTCGATCACTCGTGTTTTACATTGTTTATTTAACTCATAATGTACTTTCAATGTTGTTTAAGGCACAAGCTAGCTAGCAAAAAACGAGGAGATAGTACAATTTTACATGAAGGCAAATCAAACGATGAAATTGTATGTGTCTATGCCTATACATTAAAAAATTTGTTTGAAATTTACATCATTTTATAATGCAAGCCCTAGTACGTTTAAAGATAAATTAGACGCATGCATAAAGTTGTGGTATGTACTACAAAAAATAACTATACTTACACTTTTTTGCTGGCGGGTGCGAGAATCACGCAATTCCTTAATTTATAATTCATTGCGAGAGAAAAGGGGGTGAAGTTCATACGACATGTTTGCAGGGATATACAATATGAATATGAAATGTGTCATGTGCCCTATAGAGCAGTATAGTAAGGGAGAAGGAATACATGTACAAGAAATTAGGTCAATTGGTCAATTCGCGGAAACGGATCTCCTCAAAATTTATTTTCCTCCCTTAAACGTATAGTTATAGTTTATAGTTATGTACTATGTGTGTATATAAGTATGTGTACATGCATAACGGCATGTGTGATGAGAATTTATTCACAATCAGTAAAGGTGTATGCATTTTTAACACACGAGCAGTTGAAAGGTAATATGAAATTAGCGAGTATACTTTGGAAAATAAAAGCTTCGCAATCACAACCGTTACAGAGTTGATAAAGAAAGAAAAGGAAAATAGCCCATGACATTCATAATCCATATATTATATAATCTATGTAGCCATAAACGAATAAAAAGTGAAAAATACAAGTTTAATTCAAAAATACGTTGCATTGAATTTTCCCCATATGTTTGAAATTAGAGGAGCATATGAAAAGCATGCAGGATCGCCTGGAAACTTCCATGTTGGGCCTCTTAAAGTCAGAACAAGTGGTCAGAGAAATTCCGATGATTGTGACAAGCGTCGTCGACAAGTTCGTTTCGGATATGGAAGAGGAAGATGCTTCGGATGATGACAAACCTCTTCATGCCTTCAAGCCGTTGCAAAAAGTCAACGAGGAGAAAATGGATCAGATGTCTCAAAAATTGTTCAAAGTACAAAATCATCATCTCATTAGATTTTACTTATAATATTATACTCTTACAAAATCGAGTAGCATAATATTATGTAGCATACCAATTACCACAGAATACCAACATTAATTATAGTCTTTACTCATTTGTTTATCTTTTCCTAGTTATTCCAAGAAAAGGTAAACGACTACGAAACTAGCCTGACGGAACAGCAATTGCGATTACATCCAAAGTTTGAGCTTTTCGAAAAAGAAGTTGCTCTTTCTATCAATGGTATTTCTACATTTTACTTCCGAAACGCTTCCATAATACAATATTATTTGTTAGGACTATACATCATTTTAAGATAATAACCATTGCATACTGATATTTCTCCCCAAAAATGCGCAGCTTTTCAACAACGAAGAAGTGAAACTTCTATTGTGGGAGCTGGCGACGCTTTCTCCGACGACGAGACTGCAATCGAGAAAGTTATCAAGTATCGTAATCCAGACGATCTGTCAGATGACGAGTCTATTATACCGACAATCGATCCCCTTACAAAGAATCCGATGATAAACCCCGTACGAAATAAGTACTGCAACCATGTCTTTGAAGAGAAATCCGTCATGAATTATATACACACCAATACTAACCCAAAGTAGGTTATCCATAATTCAATACAAAACAAAATTTCAAATGATTTATTTTAACGTTATCATGAATTGATGCTTATGTTTAATTACATAGATGTCCTCTGGAATACTGTAGAAATAGTCGACTGTTTGAAAAAGATCATTTTGTCAAAGTTCCTAAACTCACAGAACAGGTGCGAAGAAAAAATTTTCGAGAAAAAGATGAAATGAATTCAAAACTGTTTTAGACCATTTGACCCATCTGTGAAATGAGTGCCTAAAGAAGGATAACTTATAATGAAAAGTATGTATACATACAACGTGCACGGTACCAAAAATACGAATCCATTTTCTGACTGAACAATTTTCAATGTTTTAGCCTTCTTGTACAATAAAACAAAACTACATTTTTTAACTTGACTTTTTGACGTGGCTCGTTCCCTTACAGTTATATGCTGCACGAATAGTATTTATGATTGGAATTACATAGTAGTAGAATAAATGTAGTAGATGCATAGCAACTTTTTGGCACTAACTGTTCACACATTATACTGCTATCTTATATATCTTAATCAGTGAAGTGAAGATAAAGTATACGGTACTGAATTTGTACAAGGAAAAAAACAACATGCACTTCATTTATTCTTCCACTGTAACAGTAAACATGAATACAAATTTGTAAATCACTAGGAGTAAAGAAATGATTACTCGTCTCGTAACTCTAGAACACATCGGATAAAATCAAAATGACAACTTTTAATAACTCAGTTTTTATTTCTGGTTTGGTTTATATGTATTTATTTTTTTTGTTTGGATTGTATAACTTCTTTTTTCAAATATTATATATATCCAGCCAGGAGTGATGAAACCGTGCTAAAGAACTTTATAAATTAAACCGTTATATTGGGATATAATATATAGGTATATATAATAAGCCTTTTTTTCCGTTTTCTTACTACTAAGAATGGACTTTTTTCAACAGGAAATGATGTCGTTTTTTGAATGATTCAAGCTTTCCAAATTGAAACTACATTTTTAGCTGAAGACTTCTAAAATTTAGCGACATTGACTTAAAACTTTTATTTCTCTATTAACAACTTTTATATTTCTTCAATTATTATTGCCTTAAATTATATATATACTTATGCAGCACTGGTGAATGATGCAATAAAATCGACAACGACCTTCTTTAACTTGGCATCAGTTTCGTCGGTGATTTTTCCTTCCTTAGCAATAGATGTAAGAATGTCTGAATGAGAGCCCCTATTTTAAAAGAAAAAAAGGATACCGAAAATTATTATAAAATTATCGCATTATTTTTTTTTGTCACAAAAACATCAAAACTATCACTACACATAAATTATAAATTAAACAACAATAGCAAAATGCAAATGTAATAAGGAAATGAATTACATATAAGACTTGCATATTATAAATATGAACTTACTTAATATGTGCCAGGAATTCCTTTTCAAAAGATGTAATCTTAGATGGTTCCATTTTATCGAGATGGCCTCGGACACCACAGTAAATAACCGCTACTTGTTCTTCGATAGCCATTGGAACTGTTAATAGAATACAGAAATATGTGTTATACATAATATATAAATTATTATAAATATATTATCGAATTATAACTTTATGTTTAAAATTTAAAATTAAAAGCATAGTATCAACGTATTACTCAAAGAAAAATAACGCCAAATTATTATAAAAACGAAAGTTGGCCATTTGAATGACGTGACTGTTTCTTATTTTTAAAATAAAAAATGAAAAGACATTATACATCATATTGTAATAGATACATACCGTATTGGCCTTGTTTAAGCAATTCAGTAAGACGAACACCACGGTTCAAAAGTTGTTGAGTTGAAGCATCCAAATCAGAACCGAATTGGGCGAAAGCTGCTACCTCACGATATTGAGCCAACTCCAATTTCATCGAACCAGCTACTTGCTTCATAGCTTTGGCTATAAACATGATAACAAAATCATAATAAAATTTAGATTTTATGCCGATTCCCCATTTAATTTTTAAAACAATGAATTATACAAGTTGGCAATCGATTGATTTTAATTGAGAGTTTAGCTAATACATTACGTAGTGGTGCATAATTTATTCTTACTCTGAGCAGCTGATCCAATACGTGATACAGACAAACCGACATTGATAGCTGGTCGAATACCCTGTAATTTATTTATTCGTATATCATAAAATATTAAAACGTGTGTATTTTTTGGTTTGCATGAAGGGAAAAAATTTCATTGCAGTGATACAAAAACATTAATTAAAAAAATTGAAAAATTATTGTACCTTGTAAAACAACTCAGATTCCAAGAAAATCTGTCCGTCAGTGATAGAGATGACATTAGTTGGGATGTAAGCAGACACATCACCGGCTTGTGTTTCAATAATGGGAAGGGCAGTCATAGAACCTCCTCCAAGAGCCTCGCTCATCTTGGCTGCTCTCTCCAAAAGACGAGAGTGAAGATAGAAAACGTCACCAGGATAAGCCTCACGACCAGGAGGACGACGCAACAACAATGACATCTAAATTAAAAAACAAATCAAAATAAATATTAATCTTAAATGCTTGTAATAGTTTGAAAAAGTGAAGATAGAAAAGGTGCATGCACGACATATTACATAATATTATTTTCTAAAAAAAAAATTACCTGACGATAAGCCACGGCCTGCTTAGACAAATCGTCGAAAATGATTAAAGCGTGCTTTCCATTATCTCTGAAATGTTCTCCCATAGCACATCCGGAGTATGGAGCCAAATATTGAAGTGGGGCAGAATCTGAAGCGGTGGCAGACACGACGATGGTGTATCTCATAGCATCTACGAGAAGGAAAGTACAAAAAAAAGAAAATATTTCGTCAGCATAATTTATCAAATTCAATTTTATTTTACTATATATAAATTAAACAAATAAGCTAAAATCGTAATTGAAAAACGAAGAGACTACGAAACTTGTTAGTCTTTGTCTATATTCAGTACTAAAATCGTATACCAGAATCTTGTAGCCTCTTCACGATCTGAGCGACAGTGGATCTCTTTTGTCCGATGGCAACATATACACAATAAAGTTTCTTCTTTTCGTCAGCAGCGTCGTTAAATCGTTTTTGGTTGATAATTGTGTCAATGGCAACAGCGGTCTTTCCAGTCTGACGATCTCCAATGATCAACTCTCGCTGACCTCGACCGATTGGTACCAATGAATCTACGGCTTTCATTCCTGTCTGCATGGGTTCTCGTACAGAAACACGGGCAATGATACCTATGCGATGAAAATGAAATAATAACATTATTAAAATTTTTACTCCAATTTCGCATTAAGCATTCAGTACTCATCTTGAACATTATTCATTATTCTATAATTTTTAAATTGTTTTTTGCTTAAAATTAAAAAGGGTTCACTGTAACTATATGTTCATACCTGGAGCTTTAACACTGACTCGAGCTCTCTTAACATTCTTGAAAGCGCCTTTACCATCGATGGGATTACCTAAAGCGTCTACTACTCTGCCCAATAACTCGTCACCGACTGGAACGTCTACGATAGCTCCAGTACGTTTCACAACGTCACCTTCTCGAATATATCTATCATTACCGAATACGACAACACTGACACTGTCGGGTTCCAAATTCAAAGCCATACCCTAAAAAAACAAATGAAGAAAAATATATAATATTATTGCAAAACTGTATTAATAGCTGATTGTGTAAAGTTGTAGGAAAGTATAAAATTTATTACAATGATCTCTCCTATTTTTTTGCAAGAATATTGGCCATTTAGATATTTATTTCTTATTTCAATTAAAGAATCATTTTTTACCTTAATACCAGAGCTAAATTCTACGAATTCTTCAGCTTGAATGTTCTTAAGACCATAAATACGAGCGATACCGTCTCCAATACTCAATACACGACCAGTTTCTTCAAGGTCGGTTTTGGGGGCCGATCCTAAAATCCTCTCCTCGAGAATTTGGGAGATTTCGGCAGATTGCATTGCCGCGGGTGTTGTGTGCATCCATAATTTTGTCTAAAAATTACCCAAAAAGAAAATAGAAACATTTTTGATTAATCATAATCCATAGTATAATGTGCCGAAAACCCTTTATTAGAATCTCTGATGATAATAATGACCTTAATTTATATCTAGATAGATATCTTTCAAACGTGTTTCGATTAAACATATATATTTTTTGTTCTTCATAAAATAATAGCTATATTATTGACTGTATTTAGCATGTGTATAATTTGTTTCCCTTCCTAAATAATGAAAATATTTCAATAGAACAGGAAAATTATGATTTTAAATATATTGTATTTGAAACATAATTCATTAGAAAATTATTAGTGTATAATTTGTTACATTTTATGATCTTTCACCTACTTTATGTTTAAACACGAATCTTATTCTCTCTTTGTTTTTAGAAAAAAAAGCCGACTAAATACCAATTTTAACTAAGTATGTTGTATTATTTGTCGGCCAACCATGTTATTAGTTTTTTTTAACCATTGGAGTAACCGCAATTCATCAATTTGGAGCAAATCACAGCCGTTTCAAGGTTATTTATCAGTTTAAGAGCTGGATATTCAGTTCAAACCAACAATTGATAAAACATGTAACATTGTAACATCATTAGTACATTGTCGGCCTTTCCTAACTCACAACAATCAAATGATGTGTGCCAGCTACAAACGCAAATCCTGAATAATCTGTGTTCATGAATGGGCTAGATATTCTTTCCTGGGTACCCATTTAAACATTATTGAAATAAATGAACATTAGTTACAAACTACTTAAATGGTTAATCATAAATAATGGCGAATTGTGAAATCCATTTTGTTTCTTGGATCTCTATATAGATATATTTTAGTAGCCAAAAAAGTTTACGATAGTATCCACCTAAAAATCTTATGACCAGAGACAGAGAGAGAGAAGTAAAATACAATATTAAAAGGATATATCATATAATATACCGAGAATAAGGTGCTAAAAATATCGTTGCCATTTATATTAGATCAAGTCGGTATGTCGGTAAATTGTACTTTGCCTTTCGTATTTAGCTTATACATTTTAAACACATCTATAGTTATAATAATATGTTGTGTGTATGTGAAGTACTCATCTGCTGTAGTCAAGTAATGTAATAAGTATTCAAAGACTTTGTATGAAAAAAGGGAAGGGTTACACTACTACACACTATACTATACACACTATTCCACTTTTAATTTTTTGAACACAACAAATTGGAATGTTAATAACAATGAAAGTTTGTATAGTTTTGGACAATTACCTGTTGGATGGTTTTAGGTACAAGACGAACTAAATTAGAAGAACGACGGGCCATGGAAAAAGCCATTTTTGTGGCTAAATTTTAATTAAGTTTCTAACAGGAAAATGCACTTTAACACCCGCTTACATAAAAATGAGCCGTCTACAAGAAATGTTGATGAGATCTCACTACTGGTATTCTAGTCTGGCTCGTCGACGAGCCAATATGGACGAAACGGTATGAGAAGGAAACTTTTACGCCAATCCACGGTAACTCATCGAATCACTAACCCAGAGTACACATATTAAAGACTAGTCTGTACGCGATGTTTATCCTTTGCACTAACCAAGATGGCTCCAGCAATGAAAATCGTATTTTCATTGCTGAACTGGAGTTTCATATTTTAAAAATTTTATGCTATTTACATAAAGTACAAATAATGAAGTAAATTTTTCCTGTGTTTTCCGAATTAAAAAATATTTCATGCTCAAAATAATGAGCTTCCATCAGCGTAAGCCATCAGGTAATATACATTCTTCGATTCCCTAAATATGAACTCACTAAAAACAATGCAAAGTTTTTATACGAATCTCCCGTAAGTATTTACTGGGGAAATATTAGACTTGAACATCATGTTGTGAGGCTCCAGTTCTCACTGCCTCTATGTTTTCTCACTTTCTCTCAGTTTAAAAGGAATGAGTGAGGAGGAAGAAGTGAAAGCAAATACTTATCATTATTTATTTTATCGTATTAGAAATTGCATGAAATTGCATCCATATTTCAACCATGTCAAGTAAATATTCGGGTCACCAAATTTTACTTTCTTCCTTCCTCTGTCCTGTCTTTGTAAATTTAGGAGTAACTGTGTACTGTGTATATATGTAAATATGATGTACGTCATCTTGTCGTTGATAAGTAAAGAAATTCCAGTTGAACAAGATTATTAAATAATACAAAACCGTCTTTATGAATGAATCAAGTAACAAGAAAACACAAAAACAAGGTCATAATTCTTTATTGTTTTTCTTTCATTGTCTTTTCTACTTACATACATTATAAGTTCATGCTAATAGATATATTTTCGTTTTATGTTTTCACCATACCTAAAACGTAAGTACAATTTTAGTTCAGCAGAAGTCAATCATTCAATCAAATTATTTACTTATGTATTTGTAATTTTAGTTTAGTGACATAGCGTATGCGTATAGTGGTACATAATAAGTACTTATTAAATATTACCTTTTCAACTTTCACAGATAATCTCTCTATATTCTATATGTAAGTAAGTAAGAAAAACAACAGAGGATTGAGTACAACCAAACTAACTTTTTAACAGGATGCATAACCAACATGAGGTAAGTAAATAGAAAATACTTTTACAACTACACTGATTACTCTAATTTACAACAGTATATTTTATATAAAATTTTGTGCATAATTAATGCGTCATCACAATGATTTATAGAACTACTACACAGTAAAATATGTAGGTATGTGTATAGTGTATAGTGTATACCGAAATGAATGATATGATTCAGGTGGTGAACCGCATTTTATCCACATCTACGGGACTCAAAAAATCTGTCCAAAAACTTACTGTGTGTTATTTAGCCTGTGCCTCAAACTGCATTTCATAAATATTTGTAAAGAAAAGAAAAGAAATTGTAACAGCTACATAATATCAAAACATTTTTTTACAAGTTTTCTCAAGTTGTTCCAGGTAGAAATTGTAACAGCTACATAATATCAAAACATTTTTTTACAAGTTTTCTCAAGTTGTTCCAGGTAGAAATCATACGATCTACATAAAATATGCATATACATACGTATTATGTGAATCTGTCTATGATATAAACTCTAAAAAATCTATTATAGATTTTGCACACTGTTGCGTCACATCTCATTTGTCTGTGTTTAATACCCATAGATGTTTACCGTAAACATTTATGTTCCATATTTTTTTACTTAAATATTAGGCTAATGATGTATCTTAAATCAATTTTTCATTAAATAGTGCATATTTTATTCACACAGTTATAGGTACATATGCCTCCTACTGATCCCAAACTTAAATACATATTGTTGAGCCTATAAGTTTGTAGTGACTTGAGAGTTTTGAGTCCTTTTTGGAAAAAACCAATAATTATATGAAATATGTTATATAATACACGCCTTACTCTATTCTACCTATACGTACCTATTTACACGAGTCATTACGATTTGCATAGCACTGAGGCTCAATAAAAGATTATGTTAGATGCATTTTGATTTTTGATATGGACGTGGTTATTTATGTTAGTATTATTATTGATATTATTGGTTACCATTATATTTATATGTACCAATCGCGATGTATGTATCTGCATTTAAGTTTACAAAATCATAAAACTTTACTAAAGTATCAAGAAAACAGTTGCAAACAAATGTCTGAGAACAATATACTATGATGTTTGAACTATATACTATATACCTACACTTATTGTTGGGAGCATGAAGTAAGCGTAAACATATTATTTCATAAATACATAATATTATGTCCAGGACTAAATGTGTGGAATGCACAAGTTCCTCCGTCAAGTGAAAGTCAAGTCCCCGGCTTCCCCAAAGAATTGATAGCTGGACCATGTATAGTATTTTTGCATAGAACAATAAATAATCAATAAATATTTTCAAAATAATATATTAGCAGCAAAGTATTTTCATTATATTTTTCAGCAAGTACATACTTCGCATTTATATTGGTATGCACAACATTATTTTTTATCTAAAAAAATTATCTCAGTAATACCTATGTATGTGTTATAAGTACATCTCACTGTTATATTGATATTAATTAGTCTAAAATTAATACAGTTTTGTATAAATACAGGGAGTTTAGGCATACTCGTGTGAATAACTTATAATATTAAAATTGATTCAATATATAGTATGATATAGATACATGACAAAATACGTATTAGTGGAAATTGTGGAATGCAGAAAGAGAGCAACATGATATTTACAACTATTTGTTTTGATTATTGTGTATTGTGAAGTATACTTCTAATTTGAAAGTCCTTTTGTCTTCATCGTCAATAGGTAGCTAACTATATTTAAATTTTGCCTAGTATTTAAAGTGAAAAACTACTTTATGTATAGGTTACGTATGTGTGCTTGAGTATAATGTGTATGTTTTACATTTTTTCTTTGTTGGATATACTGTAACTGCAACCTCCTCTTGCAGTACAAAACAAATAATTGCATTAATTTTATAAACTTATTGAAGTAATCTTTTTATGGTTGACGGTCAACTAAAATGTGAATGTAAGTAATGTACAGAATGTATTTGCTATTGACAAAAAACATAATCTTTACCAAAGGTAATGAATACGTCTAATAGTGACGAAAAAGTATGAAGTGTAACTTCATACTTTTTCGGCACGATCAATAATTTTATTTTCTGTTTCATTCGATTGTAAAAAAATGTTAAAAATTATAGTAAAATGGTTGACCATCAACCACAAAAAATGACGTATGGTTTGACTAACAATGCGTGTAGGAGTATTCAGCGCATATAATACAATATACATATTAGGTACTATGTATGCATATACATACTACATACATTGTACTCCTTTATGCTTCATCTTTCTATAGAATATCAGCAATAATTGTATATCCCATACGAAAAAGCGCGTACCTCTCGGCGTTGAGCTCTCGCTTAGTTAACAGTTAACATTAAGTTACCATGGTAACAAAAGTGGAGTTACGCGCTTATTCGTCGGGGACATACAATTGCCTATATTTTTATTTTATATTATGTTTGTCAGCATTTTTTACATCCGCATTTGCTTGTGCATACCAATTTACGGCATGATTTTTTATAATGCACAATAAAATATCCATAATGTTAAAGGATGACGAGTATGTGATTGTAAATATGTATATGTGTGTCATATGTGTTGTACCTAATAATATGTTGAATATGTTTTTCATGATTTCGCGACGATCTATAAATATGTAGAGTTCATATTACATATTATAATTGGGTGATGTTGTGAATGTGAAAGTTGTGACTGTGAGATCACTTTTGAATGTCGAGTTTTGTTGTATCCGCATGGTCTAAGAACTGTGTATTGATATATTTGATATGCATAGTTAGTAATGATAGAGTAGATGTGTTTATTATGTATAGAATCAATATGTATGATTTCATCACTGATGTATTATTATTACTTATTGTATAATTTAGCTTAATTACGCATTAACTCCCTACATATTTAATCTTACAATATATTATACAATACAGATTACCTAATACATAATAATTTTAATTATAGCACATTAGTATTTTAAATGAGAGCCACAATATTAGCCAGGGGATTGGTTGAAAATCAGAAACGAACTAGAGGAAAAGAAACTGGATTTGGAATATTGATATAAAATATTTACGGCTACTAACAAATTATACGCTAATATTATGTTGAGTAAATTCTTGGGTTGATGAGAGAAGGCTGAGGCTAAATTTATATCCCATCGCTCCTTACCACATTTACTTGGTACTGAAATTCACAACAAAGAAAGAATAAAATCCCATTTTGTCTTATACAGTCAATATCAAGGGGCTTTTTTGTGCCTTTTGATATATGGGCACAAATTTGTTGCTATGCGCATAAAATAGCTACCAAGGGGTCAAAAA
>JAQIVE010001956.1:0-21960 GCA_034698285.1 Sminthurinus bimaculatus | reverse complement strand
TTTCTTGTGCCATAACATTGTTTTTAGAAGTCCAAGTTCCATGGCAATTTACTCAAATAGTAAAATTTTTGACCTATGAAGTTTTTAAAGAGGGTGCCGTTATAATCACTTTTATTGCACGTGTTTCCTTGCCCATTTTATGAGCAAAATTGAAAACAAATATACAAAGAAATTTCGATTCCAAATTGTATTTCGAAATGCCAAGGGATACGCCCTTTCCCGTTTCGCAAAAAATAGACCGTAGTCAGTCCAGCACTGATTTACATACATATATCTATACACATTTATTGTAATGTAAATTACCTTTAATATATTTGACTCCAATATAGTCAAATATCTTTTTATAAGCTTCATTTATTTCTTCATAAGTTTTAAGAGCAGCTGACTCGTCCACATCAAAAGTGTATAAATCCTTCATTATAAATTCTCTAGAACGGAGTAAGCCGAAACGAGGCTTCATTTCATCACGAAATTTACTAGTAATTTGGTATAATCGAAGCGGTAAATGCTTATAGCTCCAAGAATATTCCCGAAGCAAGTCACAAATCGCCTCTTCATGAGTCTGCAATAGTTTAAAATCAATAAAAAGTAATGATTTAATAACAAGTAGTAGCCTCATCAAATTATGTAAGAATGCAGCAAGTATGTACATAGAAAAGGAAATGCAAGTCTAACACATATTTTAGCGTGAAATAATTACCGGGCTGAGGATATAGGGTTTGTTATGACGATCGTTCAACATAAATATTTCACTACCACATTCTTCTAGTCGACCCGTAGTTTTCCACAGAGACGCAGGAGTCATTGTTGGCATTAATATCTTTTGACAAGAATAATCATCCAATACTTTATCGATAATTGATACAAGTTTATTTAAAGACTTCATGGCAATTGGAAGGAGATGATAAGACAAGCCAGTGCTAGAAGACCTTATTAATCCATTGTCGATCATCAACTGAAAAGTTCAATTAAAAAATTACTACAGGCTACAGGCTCATTTTTACTGTTTACTTAAAACCGTCCAAATAACTTTATATCTATGTATTACTTTTTATTTCATATAATAAAGAAGTGCGATTAAATATGACAGTTAATAGTACGTATAATCTTTATGTTAGTATGTATTCTAGACAAAGTCATTGTAAATTGTAATTAAGTACATACCCTTTGACTTTTGGATGTATCAGCCGACGGATCTTTTTTCTTTTGTTGCTGTGGTAGCTGTGGATTTGTCGGTCTAAAGATAGTTGACATAGTGTGCTTATTTCGACGATGTAACAGGGGATTTAAAATCCATCCTTTCAACTTGATTGCCATGTTCAATTAGTTTTACTAACAAACTAGCTAACTGACTGTTAAAAATGATCGCCGATCCTCCGTTTTTACTCTGTTACTGTTAGGTCTTCATTCCTTAGTGTATAGTGTTTGTACTTTGTATGTACAATATACAATAGTTTGTACAAGAGTGTACATATCTGTCTTCGCGCAACAAATACAAGCGCATCTTGTATTGCTGGAGTTTATATCAATACGCAAGTAAAAAATGTAGAATACAAAATACAGCAGCCGTTATTATAATATGCACTTCTCCAACTTACAATGCAAAATACAATGAACCACAGGTTGGTAGTTGGCAGCTAAATAATTACGATTAACAAATTGTTTAAAGGTAAAAGATTCATCGAAAAGTTTGTATTTAATATTTGAGCTGAAAGTCTTTGTTCTTTGTCTATTGACTTTCATGTACAAATAAAAAATGGTTCTGTTATATTATGAAAACAAAAATTGGTACGTACGATTACGGAATTTTAAACTCCTGCTATGTATTTTAACGTCCCACTTAAGTACAGTGAGTAGCTATAGTTAGTTTAGCCTTTTGCTGGTATACATATAAACGTTTAATTTGTGAAGTAAGTACAGTGCAATAAAATATAATAAAATCTCACTTATTTCTGAATTCTCCCAATATCAATATGAAAACAAGAAGGACCAAAGCAAAAGAAAATCATATAAGATTATGTTATTAGTGTTTTTCACAAGGTTGGGCAAAGCCCTTTTGGAACAATCGCTCAATGTTGCTGTTCAACGAATATCATATTTTAGTGGCAGTTCCTGTTTTCCTAATTGTAGTCCACCTAATTAATCTAATAGGTTTCTTAGAAGCATCTAAAGTTAAAAATCCACTGGGTCTTTGTCAATTTCCAAATGTTCCGACACATGGTGTGGAAGAGGGAGAGTCAGTATGCGATAAAATGGTACATTACATAAGTGTGAAACGCAGTAATTTAATCCTGTAAACAATTCAGCGAAAAAAATTCATTTTTCCAGTGTCAGAGTTATAGGAAAATCACAAGCAATTGCCTAATGACGTTCATCGTAACCTTTTTTTCTTGTCAAGTTTACGTGTACTTATTATGTTCCAAGAATAATTTTTACTTTTACAATAGGCTCCTAGAAATGGGATACACATGGCTGAAGAGTCCGAAAGTCCATGGAAGATCTTTATTTTCAATAAAACCATTAAACAACTACACACTCAACCAGGTTCGATAGATTTTCATTCGCCATTCGTCACTGATAAATCATCAGTTGCTAATCGATATTACAGCTTAAATTACATATTATATGCATATATTAAAGCCCCCTATATTTGCCACATGGAATGTTGTGCATGATTTTGTGATTATGAATTAAAATTGGATGCCGTTTATTAAACAATGACATCCAGTGACACTTGGTCCAGTCGAGGGCAACAAAACATTCAACGAGTTTATAATTAGAGCAGAGCCTTTGGATGAAAACGGAAATAAATTTCTGGGTCATTTTGAGCCACAATGGGATTCAGCACCCGTTTGCTGCGGGAACTCTAATATTCCGGTAAATTGACCTTATGTGACCTCCTTTGACCTTATTTGACCTTATTTGAATAATACCTGGTAAGGTCATTTTTTAATGATTCGTTTATCTCCCTCGACTATCTTAAATAGAGGGGCCGAATGACAAAGGGGCTGTTTGTCATTCAAATAAGGTCAAATGAGGTCAATTTATACCTGGTATCTCAGGCTGACAAACATGAGTACGATCTTATTGACACTTTAAAACCTTTTGACTCTAATCTACCCGTAAGAATTTAGAATCCGTTATTTACAAAACATCTCGGTCTCACGAAAACAGCAATAACAATCACTGACCATATTTTGATCATTTCACAGACAATGCTCGTATCTTCCAAAGTTCGACGATTAACTCCCAACGAAACAGTTCTCTGGACAGGTTTAAAAAAAATTATTCAGCTAATATTTATAAAGGCGTAAAAATTTGCTAATTTTTGTAAAAATAAAATACGGTCTAAAAGCATGGATGAATGGCATATTTAAATGCAAAACTTTTAGCTCCACAGGATTACACAGGTCCATTTCAATTTGTGTACGTTCAAAAGACACGCGACTTACAACTTACTGTATACTACATAATGTTATTATGTATTTTGCATCCTTTAGCCGGACGTTGAAAACGTTTTCCCTTAGTCACATATAACCACTAATATAAAATGTCCTTTTTTTGCCAAAACTTCTTATTGCAGGGTGACTTTTATAATATCATCAAGAAAATACTGGTTTGAAGTACGATCCGAAACCGTGGAAGTTTTAAAGGAGCCTCGTCCTGAACCGAAGAGGCCAATTCTTCGGAAACGGTTTCCAAATTTTCACTACCACGGGATATTTCGGAATTATACGCAACATTTTAATTAGTTTGCTAATTTTGACACGCAAAACAAACTACAATTTTTTAATTAAAAATGCACATGGTGTATGTACTTATAGAGGCTTCCAGTTTCAGCAAGCACGCACATTTATATAATATTTAATTATTTGCTACAATTTACAATGTGTAAAATGTAATTAAACCGATTTGTATCTATATTACCTATAATACCTGTAGATTGTAGATACAATAATGTTTCTATCGCATACATTGCATACTAAGAGTACACTTAAGCGGCTGTCCGTTTTGCCTTTAGAATTTGCAAAGATTTACTTATCATAATGTACACGGGTTTTCTCAGATACTGTCCTTTATAACCTAACTTTTCCTCTGACAGAAGGGCCAAATATGTAGCTTTAATTCGTTATAATTTCCAAGAAATTTAAGCTACTTGATCATTTATCCAGAGGAAAAGTAAATTTACAAAGTACAGAAGAATAATGTATTATGTGAGCTTCAAGTTGATTCTCAATTTCTCATTTCAGTGGAACCCGAAACAAAACAAACATTGAAGGGCGAAGAATGTTTTGGGTTCGCGTATATAATAATATGAATCAGCACTTAAAACTATTTATTTATTGCAGATTAATATTATACATGAGACGACAGGCTGTGTTACACATTATAAAATCCAATGAATAATTTACTTTATTATTCTTCAGTGACGAAAAACTAGTAAAACCTGTAGTTTAATTTGTGAAATTAATGTTGTACGTTACATACACAAATATGTATTACATACTATGTGTGCATAGTTTAATGCAGATTTATTATGACGACTACACTTATTGTTTTATCGCCAGAACTTGCAGAAAACTTCTGGAGCTGGAAGAATGAATTGTAATTCTTTTTCCTGCAAACCGTACACAGTTTGTAACTTTTGAATAATAACAGCATCTGCGCATAATGTATAACCAAACTACATAGGTGTAAATTTCGAGCACAATGGTGTGTAAAATTGGTGCATTAAAAACTCTTCGCTACCGATGCGGTATAAATAATTCAATGATGAATCAAACATTGAATTGAGTTTGATTTCATGAGTGTACCAATCATGTAACGCTATTGGAGAGTCAGGTCAAAGCGAGTAATAAAGTGGCCATTCTTTCATTCATATTATACCTAATTTTCAAGTGAAATTGAAATTTAAATTGGATGCTAATCCTTCTCTCTGATCCAAATGAGTGCGACAGACGACAGACCCTTGAAAGTTTTTTCTATGTAATGTATAATGTACCGTAGTTACGAGTATTTGATTCCTAGAATCTACAGAGCCTGATTTTACGTTCAACTTAAACTTGGTTGAGCTTAACTTTACTAAGAATTCTCTTAGTTCTATTGTACTTGTACTCCTGTGCATAAGTGTGTATCTGTATTTACTTTACAATTTGCATGTCTAATGACGCACAGAGATGACATCCTGTTCATATCTTCTGCAAAGACTGAAAACTATAGTTAAGTCATAATATTGTTTATAATGCAGTTGAAAAGCTATTATGTATGCATGCATTTGCGCATCCTTTTATCGTCTTAGTCCCTGATGTTTCGTCCCATTAAGACTTCAGAGATTAACAAATATTATAACACCGTCTGTTTGTTTTCGATTTTGATTCTTCAATAACTTTCATTTTGATTCCGGGCATTGCATATATTGCAGTCAAACAAAGTACTTTTATGTAAATGTTGTTCCCTGTTTTCTCTAATCCAGACATATAAGTACTCAAGTGTCTGTAGTCCGTATACTTTTTTACGTGCACATTTTGGATTCATCCAGGATTGATGCACAATATCATAATATTATAAGCAAATAACAATCGTGTGTTTCCGCCTTCCTTATATATACAATATACAAAATACAGTGTGTTATGTATTATTTACATAATACATAAACATACAGATAGCGAAACACATGTCAACCATTTATATGCATGCTAATGAGGAATATTTTGTGGGAATGAGAAGGAGAAGCCACCAGATGCTTTGAGCAAACTCTTTACTTCATTTCCCACTCCATTTTCGTTTTCGTTTGTAGTGCTTAATATACCATGCTTAATATCTACTGAAAATGCGATCAAGATGGGTTTCTTCAAAATAAGCGCTGAAATAATTTCCAACGCTAAATTGAGACGTGGGGAAACCTTGAGCAGACCAGTGATCTCTTCCTTTGTTTTGTAAAAATGTTATAGTCTGGAACAAGGTGAAAGAGGGCACGTGGAAAATGTAAATGATTCGTCTAATTGTATAAGTATCTGTACTTGCTGGATTTGTACTGAGGAATTTCCCGAATTCGTAATTACTTACATATAAGCAAATCAAACATGCCATGTACGAAGAAGGAAATTAGATGCTAAAAAACAAGTGAAAATAAAAAACGGCCTTTTACTTGTCACCTTTGGTTTTCCTATTATCCATACAAATACCATTGGTATGATGCATACATTGGGTGAAAATTGGGTCATGATCTTCTGGATTTTGACGTTGGACTTCAGTTTTTACCTCGTTCATTTACAAATGCCGCACTGAGCAATTAAATATTGTTGGTACGTATAGCTGTAATCTGTGTGCACTGCTTGTTTCTGTTTCTCCAGACCGGTTGCTGCATGTGTAGAAAGAGAAATATCATCGAAATAAGCCCAGGTTTTATACGTCTGTATGTTCAATTCGTGCCTTCCGTTGTTTGTAAATATTTTTCAAGAGCACAGTTAATGAGCCTTACAGCTATTATGATTTATCCTCGAATTTTAATTATTTACAAGTCTAACGATTGATCATGGCCTATTGACACTCTAATTTCCTTTAAAAGAACCGATAAGTCTGCAATATCTGCATGGTTGTGTTGAGTATGAATGTAAGATTGATGCACCTGAATCTGCATACATTACATATTCATTCAAACAAAGGAATATTGAGATGCAATTAAAAATTAAACATATACGACCTTTTAGACAATTACAAACAACATTAACTACAGTGAAATGACTGTCACTCTTCATAGCATAAAAGAGACTCGTCGTTGTCACCGTCCATATAATAGAAATAGAAAATAGAATAGTCTTTATTAGCTACTAAAACATTCTTCGAATTAGGAATAACAAAGGATAAAGTTGAAAGTATGTACTGATTAAGTTGCGATGTGTCTGGATATTATCAAGTATGAAGAAGAAACTTCAATTCCGACAACTATTCATCACCAATAAAATCATGTATACTACTAAAAATGTGTGTAAATATGCCGCTTTAGAGAAAATTAGATTGTTATGTCCGTAGCAAGTCAGTTTGATGTTACTATGGTTATATTTTTAAATACCTAGGAAATAAATGTCGTCAAATAGATATGAAATTTTTACCTAAAATAATGTCATAAAAACCCGAACGGGAAATTGAGTGTACTTTTGGAACACTTGATTTAAAGGGGAAAGATGTCGTCGAGTAGAAATGAGAAAATTACAGGGTATTTTTCTCAGGGTGGCAGCTACATATTTATGTTATCATACAACTTTGAGACTTTCAATCTTTTTAAAACAAATTCTGTTGTAAGTAAGCTCTAGCCAAGTTTCTATGGACAAAGTATGATTTAAATAAAAATTTAGCTGCACATAGGTACTCTAAATTTTTTACAAGTGGAATTCCCGTGTCGGTATGTAAATACACTTAGTCGATATTTGTACATGTGAAATGTGCAGCGAATACCCTACAATGTACTGATATTAATACAACATTATAGATGTGTACATCTATGTTTCTATGTGTTTCTACATAGAAACGTTACACAAAAATACGAACCACTACAATAAGAATGATAATAACCGTATTAATTTTCTGCTTGTGATCGTTATAACATGTGATATGTAAACTAAAAGTGAGTCTAAAGTTTGGAATGTCATTTTTGTCACAGCGTTGATATTGTGTGTGTGGTATGTAGAATATAAAAGAGTAACAAGAAATAAATATGACTAATAATTACACACTCAGCTTTCATTGAGGTTTGCGTACTGTAAACTGTATTACATGGAAATCAGATCATCAACTGTTTTGACAATTCCCCTTCAAAGTTTGAAAGCAAAGCCATTTTAATCGTAGCCTCAAAAAAAATGTTCCAGAGAAATTGGAGAAAGACACTCCATATGATACAGAACCGTTTAAAAAATCTTGTCTGGAAGCACATTCATACGGTATTTTTGGGTATTCGCACAAAAAACTTGTTTCTCAACCATAACTTCAAATTATAGATTTTAGACAAGTTGAGTTCATAGTAAATTTATAAATCAATTTATAACAGGCTATAAACAAGTCAAAAATACATTCATGGGTTTTTACGTTGTTACAATAATATTGCACTTTACACACATTGTACCTTGAAAGAAGGACTCAAGATGAAAATTTTCCAATGATATCATTTTAATTGCGACTTATCGCTTGTTCAGCCTACTTAACTGTACATACGCAGATACGGTACCGGCATAAGGCACAGGTAATATCCGTACTTACTACTTACACTTGCACTTCCACCATTGACAAAATAAGAGATACGCAATAAGACCTCTCGCACAATTATTACTGTTTCATGAAATGGCTCTCTCATCTATTGTATATGTAGGTATAATATGCGTAATATGCATATCTTAGACCCGTAGGCATGATGATGATGATGATGGTATTGAATCAAATTTAAAATTTATATTACCCTAGCTGTCTTAATACACACGAGAACTATACGTATTACTTATTCCACTCGCACAGACGTTATTAAATATCATCATTGCGTGTACATTTAAACTACATATGTATCTGGAAATACATATACATACTTAAGAACATATCCATGATAGCATGCATGGAACGACAGCAGAGAATCATTTACTTATTACCAAAAAATATTATTCTGTGGCTTCATCACTATAGATACAAATAATTTGTGTTACCACAACTGAGGGACCAGAAGTTCAAGCAGAAGATGCTAATATAAATAATATAATGGATATTAAGGTGTATCTCCAGCTATTACCTATTATTATTATTATTTCCATCATCATGATCATCACTATACTACCTATAGCTACAACTATACAGTGTAGTGACTATTTGACTACAAACCTGGTCCATTATTGCATGCATAAAATCCAGATGCCTTACAGCATGTATGCATGTACAATAGAGAGTGAGGTCACCTACAACTACATACAACAACTGAAAATGCGTGATCTAACTTCCAACTCTAAATTTTTTTAATGAAAAGAGGAAGTATACTTATCTACACAACATAATTTGTGGCATACTATGTGTATTATATATACCATAACAATATACATTTTATACCCTACATGTACGTAATGTGTCTATTCAAACTGCTCAAAGATCTCCATAATCCATCCATCCATCCATCTACACATAAATATTATGCATTCATATGTATACACTATACACATCTCTACCACATAATCATGTAGTTATATTTTTCCAACATGCATAATATTTATTCTAGGTGTCTATAATGCATACGCATAAGTAAATCTATCAACTGGGCATTGCACATCTCCATCCATGTAGATATTTATCATACTAGAAGCAGGTTTTGTTAGATAGATCTAACCTACGAAATTTTAAATGTTAGCTATAAAATACTATAGATTACATATGGATACATATTCCAGCATGCGTTATGCAAGGAATAAGATAATATATAACAGTTAGTATCGGACATCTATCTGCAATCTAAAATGGTATTACTTATACATGCATTTTATACACACTGGAAAATATCCAATAGGTTGTAGAATCTTGCTGAATGCAATGTATTTAATATTATATAAACAACGACGATGCTAAATGCTAATGTTTGTATATAATATATACCTTAAATATATTCACACATACCTACTGCCATTGCATGTATTGTGAGCGTAACTCTTTTATTTAGTTTTAACTTTATATGTACCATCCGGCAAAAATGCAGTGACAGTTTTTGTATTGCTTATGTCGGAGTAGAAAACAAAAAATTTACTCTGGACTCTTTAGTTTTTAGGGAATCGTGATTGAAGTTTGTTCACTGTCTGTTCTGTGTAAATAGTAAATACGGATATATTGTGCTTTTTGGCTCCATGATATTATACCTATCTATCTAATATACATTGCCACTTGTTTTGAAGAAGATGCCGAGAGGTGGAAAATAAATAAATATTATTATTTTGTTCTCCTCTATGTATATACATAACTATTTACAATAGGGCTAGTGTACAATGTAACATTTGACTAATATCGCATCGTGTCTCTATATAGGTGCATAATATAATATAATACTGTCAGTCAACCAGCAACACGAATACGATACGAGATACGAATAACTAGTAAATCGTAACAGAGAGAGAGAGAGAGAGAGAAACTGAAAAGTATTATTTTCTCGTCATACCCCTCCTCATCCTCCTCGCTCATACTACATTCTACATTCTAGATACAACAATTCCTTCATTATTTGTGTGGTATAGTTGTATGTTGTATGAGTATACGTGCTATAATATTGTCTTGAGACAGTCCCGAGTCGAGTGTGCGTCATTTATCTACTTGGATATAACGACGATTACATATTAGGATTAGCATTGGCTCCTACTTTTCTACACTGTGCACTGTTCATGTTCAATGTTCAACTGCCTTTTATCCCCATAGCCAAGTGAGGTGAGACTCGCATCTCGATATCAATATCAGGTTAAGTCAAGTTAGACTCCAGTCACTATTACGCTATACGACAACGTATAAGTACTCCGAGTAAGTAAGTACGTGCACAAATTATCGTGTGTGTTTGTGTGATAGAGAGAGAAAGAAAGAGAGAAACAGATTTAAGTTATCATTTGTTGAATTTGAATCCAGCTAATGTTTGGGTTCCATATCGAATAAATACCGATACCGACTTTTCCATAATTCATAAAAGTCATTCCATTCACTGTTACTGTGTCTGTGGTTGTCTGTGTCAGGAAGAAAAACAATTATACACCCTCAGTGGTTGAGCAAACAAACAGCAAACTGTAACAAAGAGACGTGATAGCATTTCAATTTGCTTGGCTGGACGGTAGAAAGCCAGGATTGTTTTTTCACACGCATCATTTTCATTACGAAATATCAGGTAAGACAATTAAAAAATAAATGTAATATTAAACTTATTAGTTTCAAGAATTTCTTTGCGAGGTATTGGACCTGGTAACTGCGTAAATATTGAATGAATTTGACTTTTTCTCATTTAATCGTGGTGGCAATAACACTTGACTAGCTGTTTATTACCAGATTCTGAGAAACAAGATACTTTTTCCTGAAATTTTGACCTTGTGAAATACATATACGGAAAAATGCTACAGTATATTATGGAACGTCAGTCACTCACTGCAAACATACAGAGACATTCGCCATTTATGCATATCAATATCATTAGACTTCACAGTTGTTATAACACATTGTAAACGAAGACATGTAAATTGTCATCACTATTATAAGTTTTGATTTAACTCTTTATAGTTTAGTGTATATATAGTTATTACTACTTATAAATTCTAAAATCGAACGTGACACTCTGAGTTGAGCCACATTTAAATTCAAATTAACCAGAAAAGAGTATTTTAGTTCCGCTTATAAGCTTTACTCGACTCTTTTATGTAGACATGGAACATGAAGCGTTTATTATCAAAGTGTGACGAAACAAATGAAACTGAGAGTGCACATTATACACTGAGCATATTATACAACTACCTACAATGTGCAAATTAGCTTCTAATTTCGCTAATTTTTTGCAGGCAAATTCTAAATGTCAGTATTTGCAAACATCACGATTTATTTACGTGTATGTCTTCATCTCTTCATACTTCATCTCCCTTTTTTGACAATGACAATGACAAAGTCCAACGATAGACGTGAGAATTTGTTTAAACTTGAAAACTTTGATGACTAGTTGTATAGCTGTTAGCTTATTATATAAAACTTTGGGAATTCCAAAGTCGTACATGTATAGCATGTACAATGTACATATTATTACATATGGTGTATGAGCTTGAGCGTATAACTTTTCAACCAAGAACTATGATGCCGATCACAATGAATATTCGCCATTCGTTATTTGTTAGGCATAAAATATCACGGGAAAAAACTTCTATTCCAGGGTGTTAAAAATTTTGAACAGACTAAATATTTACTCTTCTTCTTTTCTTTGCAAGTTACTTCAAAGGTCCTGCAGCTATCCACATATCTTTATAAGAACATTAAATATAAAACGTCCACTCGAGAGGTTGCCATACAAAAAAATTTGCAGCAGAAAACAATATGATGTATGTGTATGCAAATACTGATCAGTATATTTTATGTGCATAGGTATTTACTTTCAGTGGAAAAGTAAACAAAAAGCATTTAATTTATTATCTCTTGACTTGACATCATGAAGTTGTTGTGGAGAAATGCATGCCCATTGTACAATCTTGTACATACATACATTAAATGTTTCTTTTATACACAACGAATTTCATGTATGATGCATACAGACATGTATTATAGGATATCTATGAAGACATAAACGGAGAGAACATGAAAATGAAGCAGAGTACAATTACAATTACAGATATAGTTTCTTAAAATGTATGTGTGTAATTAAAAAAAGGAGCTTAAAAAAACATCTTCATCCATTTTCGTACCACCAAAGCAGTTTTACTTTACACGTTTACACTAATTGCAAGGCCAAATCAAGAGAGAGAGAGAGAGAGAGAGATGTGCAAGGAATGAACTTCTCTCTTTCAAAAAAGCTGAGCTAGTCTTCATTTGGAATTTGCCAAATTATAATTATTATGTACGTTGCCATTGACAGCCATTATATCCTCAACAGGCTTACAGTTTGTTACATTAAATATATATTTGGAATGTCTATGTATACTGTCGTGTGTTAATTTGCATTATTGTGATTGTATACATATACTCGTTGTTTGTATGGTTGTGCTGTGAATATATTTATTCTATGTTTGAGGATTATGAAGATGGACAGTCATATCATGCAGATTTATTATAATATGTATTTGTATCTCTATTCCATTTAATTTTAATAGCCAAAGCTGAATGCAAAAACCATAAACATTCATACATACACACAGGTTTATGGTTCTCGTACTAATTATGTAATAATAACACACTACATATACACGCTTATGTAGGATATACAATTCTATACACAGGTAAATTATTTTTCTGTGTATAATATATATAGTTAGTCTCAAGTTTTTTTACAATTTGCTGTAGACAGAAACCAGCCTCATGTACAACGTATGGTTAATTTGCAATTGAAATTGCCAGATATTTATGGATTTGCTCAGTACCAGAAATCAGAATATTGTTGTAACAGAACGATAATATGTGGTTAAGATTACTCGTAAGATTGAAATAGTATTAGTTTAAATATCAAGATGAAGATTACAAATTACAAACTTACATTTTACTCTTCATAAACTTATAATGATGCAAGTCTCAATGATTTAAAATTTAATTTGGATTTCCAGCAAAAAAGGATTTAACACAAGCG
The DNA here is from genome assembly GCA_034698285.1 of Sminthurinus bimaculatus. Lineage (NCBI taxonomy): Eukaryota > Metazoa > Arthropoda > Collembola > Symphypleona > Katiannidae > Sminthurinus > Sminthurinus bimaculatus. Next base: position 8,657 of record JAQIVE010001956.1, on the reverse strand, counting down.
TTGCAAATTACAAAGTTCGCACGTTCCTAACTACATATTATATATGTAACTAGTGACGTGTGAACTATGGTATACTATAGCATACAAATTGAGCTCACCAGTTTCATATTATGCAGGCCAAAAATATTGGGAAAAGTCTTAAGACGTTTAGTATTTTGTATCTGGAATCTGGAAAAAAATAAACTGACGTGTTACTCATGCCCATTACCAAACGAAATCATTTTGTGCAAAAATCTAGTCACGCTCGAATATAATAGGCGTTATGTGTGTGTACATGTCCATTACATATCGTGAACTCAAGGTTTTTTCTGCTGGAAAACATGGTGAATGTACAGAATTCCGTACAAAAGCCAATTACCATATAGCACGTATAACTATATTATTTTATGTACAGCTTATACATAACACATAACTATTTGTGCAGCAACATGTACATAATTTAATTTTTTAAATTTGTAAGTAAATTCATTTTTATGCGATATTAGGTGAATGTACGTACAATTTGTACTTATACAACAACTCGCTGTATGTATAATGTATATGGCCTGTAACATAAGAAAAAAACCCAAAACAATTTGTGTGTATCCGTTTCATGTACATATATATACAGAAACATATTATAGAGCATTTAATTATTGTGTTTAAGAAGTGCTCATCACAATCACTTGAGGAGGATTCTCGGGAAAAGGACTTTGTCGAGCTCACAATATTTTTGGGATTTTCCGTCACAACTATTGTTTACGATAATCTTATTATAGGCATCGTTTTTGCTGGATAAATAAACATTCACAATTCTTCTGAGTATCTACTATAATATGTGCAGATTGCATGTTTAACATGCCTTTGTGTTTTGTGGAAATGCAAATTGAGCGTAGTTTCTGCTATAGTTAATAGCCTCGATTTTTTATGTTCCACACGTGCAACAAGTTCTGACTAATTATTGTAATGCGAAATGATGCTGATTCTAATATTAAAATAGAGTATCATGTATCATGTAGTAATAACCCACAATGAAAATTTTCTATTAATTCCCGTGCACGTCTTTAATAATTTGGACTCTGACTCCATAAAGCGGTTACACACATGGTTTGCGTATGTGCGTCTGTAAACAAAAAACAGTAAACACTCAACTCACTTACTTACATACCACTAAAAAACAAGGGGAGAAAGGTCAATTTACAAATATTTACCAGAAACATCTTTTTCAGTAAATATAATTGGTCATAACTCATAACAATAATACGATGATAAAATAATCTACACATACAAATACGTATTAGTAAACTATTAAATTGTTGTTTTTTTATTTATAAAAATAAGCAAGAGTGTCTTAGTACACATAATATATTATGTTATAGCAATGGTTCTCATTTATCATATCGCTTTGTCAGTACAGTTAAATATGGTTATCATTCCTCCTGACGAGACTAAAAAAGTATGAGCTGTGCCCGTCTAGGCCATTAAAAGATACAGAGAACAAATTGTGCTAATAATGTATAATGCTTTTAGTTCAACTTTGTCGAATTTGTCCAAATAGAAATCCGTAATATTTATTTCTAAAGAATTTTAAGGTTTTTTCCCAGTGAATTTTGAAGATTATTTTCGCTTTTTCGTGTTTTTCATGAATTTAGGAAATGAGGAAATGCCATTTAAAGTTAAAACCAAATAATAGCTATTATTTTGCTGTTTATTATGATTCGTTTATTTACCTTTTTAATATGTGATGTGACCAATGAGATACCTACTTTAGTCCTAAAATAGGTTTGTCGACAATAATAACGATTAATAAAAAGCAAGATGATAAACATAAAATAAAATGACATGGAAAGCCTTGAGGTTAAAAGTTGTGACGACGCAGTTCTTCGACCGTAACACTAACAATAACAAAACGATCAGAGAATCATGAAAATCATCAGTTATAGAACAGAATAATAACTCTTCCACACCACATCATGGACACGTACACATTACATATTATCTTACATAAATACTCAACTCAACTTTCCCGTACATGGAATGTGCTCGTATTAAATACTTTCAATTTTACCTGACTGTACCTCATTTAACTTATAATATAATTATGTCAAATACTAACTGTGCACAAATCATGCATAACATGTTAAATAAATATTGACTGTACTGTAATTGATAATACAATATATTATGAAGCAATAATCAACAAGAGAGAATGTTTATTGTTGTGGCATAATAACTATTGTAAGTTGGGTTCACGGTACATTTCGTGTGAGGATTTTCCCTTGTGATTATGTGACGATTATAATGTGTAATATACAAATAATTGATTTTCGGCACATTCATGTTGTCAACTGCTGATATTTACAGTCAGATGTATTATGGATAAAAGTTTCCTCCAACCATCATCTTCATACATTAGGCGCATCATCATGTAAAAAAGTTTTCGTTTGATTTAATTTAAGTACCTGCATGTAAATACATATACTTAAGTACATCTTTAGTTAGCTTGGATAATATTATGATGTCATCCTTTCTTGGATTTGGTCTGCTCCCTTTTAAGTTTGTTTTCCTCAACTTTAAACGTATATGATCTTTGGCTTCGTGTTGATTGATTAATGTCAAACTAGTCATTAATTAAATGTATTTCGATATTCAAGGACAGGTTTTATTGTTAGAACAGTAATCAAAGTTTCAAGATATGTATAATTAAGCTTGCTTTGTTCTGTTTTATTTCATTATACCTGTATGTATAGTTATCTTTCTTGGGTTAGTTCAGCGCATATATATAATGCATAGTATACAAATTACACGCTAAACATCATTACCCAATCAAATATTAGATTATTTACAATAATTGACGATACATTGTGCATTGTAAGTAAGTACATAGTAAGTATGTAAAATATAAGTAACCTTCTTTGCAAACAGGGAGAGATCCAAGTTGAAAGAAAAACGATGATATGATGAGTCTCGACTCGAGGTCCTGGAAAACAATTTAACCTACTCGGAAAACATAATAAGTGCTTTCTACCGAACTTTAACTTTGTCAATTAGTACTTTGTTTGTATGGTCATCCAATCGACGCACCTTCCATTGTGCTTTCTGTTTTAGAATGTTATGATATAGTATACATACATGCTACGTACACACATAATAAGCAGGAGTAAATTCATCGGTGATTTGCTTTTGCTCTTCTTCTCTCTCCTTTTCTTTGGCCTGTGCATTTCTAATGCTGATTGTAAGTATGTGTACCTCGTGCTTTTCGAGCTTCGACTGTCAATGTCAAATGAATTATTACTTAAATACTAAATACATACACTCAAATTCAACATTGACTTTTCTCTACCAAGTTTGTTGGCAGGGAAAATCACCTGTCATCACATGCAAAACAAGACTTGGACAATGATTCTATGTAGAATATGCAAGTGCACAAAAGCTAAATCAATGGTCAGAAAAGGCATAGGTATGCGAGTAATGTCCAGCAGTGTAAGACAATACAAAAACACAAGTAGGTTCTGTTGGTCAGCTAGTTAGACAGTAGATCAATGAACGATTCCCCGAATACTATGTAATACGTGCGTCGTTTGTTTGTACTTAATGTACTTACTTTACAAGGAAATTAGGACAAGGGCTGTCTTACAACTTGCAAACCTTCAATCAAGTTGGTCATTAAATGCACAAAGCTATTGATTCTTCCTATAGAAGTCTGATCCTATAATTTTAAAATTTAAAGTGAAAAATAAATTTAACAAAAATATAGGTTAGAAATACTATAGGAAAACGCGATCAAATAACAAAATAAGGTTTAAGCTGTCTAAATAATTTGAAAAAAGCAAATATTTTAGATGAAATTTGTTGCGAAAGATTATGGACACTCGACTGGTTAAGCTGATTTCTAATTGCATTACTTCAGACTTAATGGTATATGTGTACATTAGACGTTATTTATGGCACATGTACCCACCGGTGTTCGGTGTATGGTGTGTTTATGTAATATCCATAAGAAATTAAGTTCTGAATGCTCCATTTGCATGCTGCAAAAAAAGTTACATAACCTATAGTATAAAGACGCACACTACATACACACTATTGGGGTCATGTGTCATTGGCCACCACCGCATAGAATTCGTTTTGACCACGTACAACTGCCTAAATAGTATGTATGTACATCGTATTTGCGTGTAACATGTGCGATTAGTGTCTCCTTGTCACTACATAAGTCAGAGTTAAACGGGACGAACCCTAAACATCACTTATGTATCTATTGTTAACCAAATGTTGGATGCACACGAATGTTTGAATGCAAAAATTATTTTGAATGGAATGGCCTTTTCCTTTTTTGTCTGTATGTACAATACTTTTTAGAATTTAGAATTAAGAATTAAGGTAGGACAGGCAAGGCCAGGATTTCCCTCATCATTTTGCATAATATGCCATGTTAGGTACTTAAATTTGTGTACCAGTAGAAAATATCCTTCCTTTCGAATTCCATGAACAGGCCAGCAACCGAGCATAGGGAATTTCCGTTTCTGTTCTCCCTCCCTTCTTCTCTCTCTCTCTCTCTCTCTTCCTATGACTTTCGAAAAAATGTGTCTCTCTAGCTGAAAATGCAAGTTCTTTTAGCAATTGAATACTTCAATCATCATTGAGCTCCGTCCATTCACTACTTTCTTCAGAATTACCTAATACTGATATTAGAGTATACAAAACGAAAGCCAAGAGTCTTTCTACTTATGCCTCATTCCAAAAATTCCACAAAATATCCAAATTATAGGTTGATAAGATTCCATATTTTAAAGATTTGATGTAATATTGCTATGCCAACTGTAACATTCCAGAATCAATCGAAATTGCTTATACATAAACGTTCTATTTGAATTTTTTGCGTTGTCTGAGCTTGACGTTGGCATCCGTTTTAACGGTATGTAGATACGTCAGGCTCCTCTTTCTCTCTCTGCAGAGGAAATACATTGTGTAGTTCAACTAAATTTCAATTAAATGGTCATATGCCTCTCCAAATCTAGTTATGTGCTCTGTTTGAACATTTGAAATCGCGAGTTCTGGGCTGGCCCACCTATTTATATTATGCAAAATGGAATTAACATAATATCCGCGCATTGAAAGTGGAATACATTTTGTCATTGTGCACACGAACTGGCGAGTCTGTAGTGCGTCCGTAAAAACCATTCTTTATCCTATATTTACATGAATGTACATACACGAATGTAGGTTGAATCAGAGACATCGGACGTGCATAGTCCGTGAAACCTTGCTCTATATTACAAAAGTCATCAAACATCTTTTCATTTTTAATGGAAAACAATTACACACATTACACATACATACATACGCATACTCCGGGACATTATGTCATGACATCGCACGAATATCTGTGCTACAAGTGTATACATTCATCAATGAATACTGACCGTATTCATAGTGAGTAAACTGTACATATTATACAGTTGACAATTCCTTTATAGAAGGCTAAAAGCATTCATGATTCAATTAAATTCATAAAATTTGAGTATTGTGTACCTCTGAGTAATTTACGTTCCAGGGGAAAGAACAAGTATGTAAATTACACAAACACTAATGAAATACAGTATGTATATGAACATGTAAAGGCAGATCTCGGAACAGACAATTTAGTTCCTTGGTTTTTCGCTTTATACATATTGTGCGTCAGCCGGTGGTGACTTTTCAGTTTTTATTCATTCATTCAACTAAATCGTTAACTGTGATTTAAATGCGTATACGATAGTTTTCTGAGCCGTCGTATGGCTTTTTATGAATGAAAAATAACGCTATTAAATATTTCACATTAAAATCGCATCGTACCAATGGACTAATAGTAAATTGAAGTTGAATCAGCCATTCATTCATTTTTGAAAAACTATAAATTCGTTAATCGTGCCATGTTTTGCTTATGAATTTTATTTTGACATAAATCTTGTTACTCATTATTACTTTTGAAACAATGTTTTATAGCTATGCAACGAATTGCCTTTGTGGTGGTTCTGGCCATCGTGAGTCAATGTACTGGACAACAGCCAAATGAACAGGACTTGAACGATGTTAAAACAGTTGCCGACTCCAACAACAACTTTTCCTCGGACTTTTACACAGTAAGCATAAATATTATTGTCTTATTACTTCATTATTGATTGATAGTGTCCATTGTCTTTCTTGCATTGTATTATTATTAGATTATACTTAAGCTATACTGTCTTGTAATACAACGCGTGGGACATATTGAGTAATATTTTTGGTTGATGTCTGTTCTGTAAATAATTACTTAATTATTCTTTTATGTAATTTCAAACTGCGACAATTTCAAAATCAATCGCTTTTTATGACTGAACTATTTGAATGAATTTTATGACTTTTATGATTCTAGGCATTGAGGAAAACAAACACTGGAAATTTGATCTATTCTCCATTCAGCTTGAGCTCAGCTATGGCAATGGTTCAAGGTACGATTGAGATTATCAACCATCCATACAAATGATAGACTAGTGTGGTATAAATTGAAATCCGAATGAATTATAGCTAATTATGAACAATAAATTAATGTCTGGATTTTAGTTGGAGCTCGAGGAGTCACGGCTGAAGAAATTCGAAAGGGCATGAGATTTCCTTCAGAGGACAAAAAACTGTTCAATGGCTACAGCAATTTACTCGCTTCTTTAAAGGTTCATTTTACTTAACCTAAACAATACAATGTTATAATCATCAAGAATCAAGACGATATATAGTGATGAGAGGGCTTCCCCTTAATATATTATTACTTATTAGTTTACATTTTGTCTATAAAATGTAGGATGTTTCCATTCGTCTCCTTTTCCTTTATCGTCCATCTTGAGTTTATCTTTATCATTTATCAGTATCGGTGTGTGCAAAACTTACGCCATGTAAATTTTGGACTTTTATTGCTAATTATCAGTAAACAGCTTCTGTTTTTTTAAAGTCTTTATAACAATTGTTTCTTCTCCATTATCTACACGTGCGTGTATGTGTGTATAACATCCAATTTGCTTTAGTTTTGTCTTTTTTTGGTCCAGACTAAGCGTCTTCAAACTAATTACAACTATTGTAATAACTACAAAAGCTTTGTACTTACGCTGGACTTGACACGGGCCTACGTTTTTACCCGTGAGAAAATTTCCCACAGAAAAACAAGAAAATAATACAAACATATAAACTATTTGTATACTGCACAAAAAGTTTACAATATTGACAGAAGTATAAAGCAGAAGAGGCTCAAGAAATTTCATTTTTCATTAGACTAGTAAGCTAGAAATTTCACAGGTTTTTTGAAGTATTAACAAAACAATATGTACACACTACAAATACAAATAATCACGATCATCAACTTACATTACACTAGACGGACAATTCTTCTCTATCAACAACTTTGTATGCATATACAATATATATATTCTGTACTCGACTTTCCTCAAGATATCTGATGGTAATTAGTATTTGCACTGGACTTACAAAAAGCTATAAAAAACGTAAACGTCCAGAATTAACCAGTGATTAACGTCACACTTTGAATACTTTAGCGATTAGTCAACACCCTAGACTGCAGACAATTTATAGACTTGATTTATGAGGGAAAAGCTTGAGCCCACATTTATTATGCAAAATTAATAAATTTGAGTAAGTAAGCTTGAGAAACAAAGAAACATTTTTGCCTAGTTAAACAATACTCTTTAAGCCCGTGTGTAGCACAGCAAATCTCATGTCTGAACCATAATAAGATTATGGAAGTTGATTTGTTGTAACTATCTGTATGAACAGGAAAAGTCAAGTTAAGATATTCACACATTTGTTAAACAATTTACCTTCACACTGACCATCAATTATACGTTTCATACTTTTTTGTTGTGACAAGTTATACATACTACCGATTATAGTGCTAGGTATACATAGCGTCGATGTAATTCACAAAGCGGTCATGGAAACATTTGCAACTACACAAAACGGCTACGCGTATATTTGCAAGTGTACAAAACGGTCACGTACAGAAATGCAAGTTTACAATACGGCTGCGCGCCATTGAATTTATATATGACATAGCCGTATTGTAAACTTGCATTTCTGTGCGTGACCGTTTTTTGAATTACATCGACGATTTTCTGTGGGCAAATGACGCATCGTGTACTAACTTTAATGGCGCAATTTGCTCAAACCTCTAACGAGCTCCCACGCAAGTAGAGCTTGTGCATACATAATAATGATCGTAATTGAAGCATTTGAAAATTGTTGTAATTCCAACAAAATTAACTGGCTTCAAAAAAGAGTTCAAGTTCAGTATTGCAAATTTCCAAAAACAATTCAAATTTTACTTATTCGACAATTGTGTCCAAATTGGCCTTCATAAAGACGGACGTTAGTCCGGAAAATCGAGGAGTGGGATGAAATAGCGCAACAAATTCTTACAAATTCAAAAACTTCAATTTTCATTTCTTGCTCCATTTCGAGAATTACTGTAGACACGACTCGTCAGCGAAGAGAGGACATCGTTCATGGCGGTTCCATCCATCGGCGTCCAACCTGTCATTAAGACTATATAATATGAGGACCAGTGTGATTCTAGGACAATTGATGTCGCTACAGTAGATTCAGTCTAGATTATTCTGTCAAAAAAGGTTTAATCAAGTCATTTCTATCTC
>JAQIVE010001955.1:0-21961 GCA_034698285.1 Sminthurinus bimaculatus | reverse complement strand
ATGTAAAATGTGGGCAATATCCCATGGTTACGGCTCTCGATTTAGGTCTATCGTCCGCCTCCTTCAATTGCTATTGTTAAACAATTGAATGAGCAATGCAACCATTATGGCTGTCGTTGTCATTACTATTTATATAATGTAGTATAACTATCATTATTATATTCATATTCATGTTATTTTAAAACTAAGCTCATTGAAGCACGAATTGTTAATTATTTGATCTGCCCTGTTATGAATCACTTTTTACACATTTTTATATCATTTCATATTTCATTGATAGATATTTCCGTCTCAAGTCCCATGTATGATCTATAATATATTTACATACATATAAGTTAGATGGTCATTGGACATTATAGTTGGTCGTGATCATTACGATAACTATTATACATTTGTTAGGATTTGGAATGTGGAGACACATTTTGTGGAATATTTGCAAACTATGACGAAACTCGAAATGCTCGCCGATTGCAAAAATACGTACGTACATATTGTATTAAAAAATAACATTGCATTACCACAAGAGCATGTTATAGGAACAAGAATGCAAGCTATCGAGTGTGTATACATGTATATAAATAGTAGATAGATAGTTATAAATAGTAAAAACACCATAAATGAAATGAGTCCTTTTCTCGTTGGCCTGGTCTATGCCACCGATAATATTTTTTATTTCCATGTTTTACGGCAACGATTACCAAACTTCACCAGAGCAAATAGAGACGGAATAAAGAGAACGTTACAACATGTCGTAAAGGAATGAACATTTGTAAGTATTCGTAATTGTGGATTGTGGATGATGGAATAAAATGGTATGAAAATGGTTGCACAACTCCAACCATACCAAACCAAAGGATAAAGCGAACTATAAAGGAAAAAAGGTTCATAGATGCATTTAACACTAAATATTCCAAATATGCGTGTATATATATGGACAATATACATGGAGTATATATATATACCTACATGCTTCTGGTCGTTTGACTGTGGAGGAAATTGCTCATGTATGTTCACGACACTCGCGTCGATTGTTGAATAAAGATTTTGTCATTCACATGGCTTTCCTCTCACCACCAGTTTTTGCATGGGAGATGAAGAGTTGGAGGCTCGTGTGGTATTTAGGATTGTCAATTTTCCATTTTCAATGCCACGCCGTCTTAAGTTCAAGCTGAAAGCTTCAATGGTCGCGAGCGAGCGCACAAAAATGTACAGACTGGCACAAAATTTTCTGGCCTACCAAATTTATACCAAAACGATTCTCAAGACGGGTTAAAAGGTATACATAACATGTTCCTCAAGATTGTTAAACATAAACGGAGATATTTAAAAATACTTACAATTAAAAAACCACTAGATTACATTTCGAATCGATACATCAGACTCAATGATGGTTATTATTGATTTAGATCCTCAATTCTTTATTTTAAACCTCAAAACTCAAAGAGAAAGAGGATTGTCAGATGGGTCAGAATATTTTGCGCCAGTCTGTGCAATCTTGAGGCTTTCTCATTCTCTCACCATAATCAGAGATGTGTAATGTGTATGCCGTGTGTGTACACGGCAAGGCTGTGAATCAGAGTCGGAGTCAAAGTGAGTCGAGAAGAAGTTTATGATGCGCGTCAAATATCAGCTGTAATGTACGTTTAGAATTTATATTTTGTACACATTCTACATATAAAGATGCTATTTGTCGCACAACGACGACTACCAAGACGACAATTTACCATTTACATTTACCCAAATCCCACAGCAAGAGCTTCGAGGAACCAGAGAGAGAGAGAGAGAGAGAGAGAGAGAGAGAGAGAGAGAGAGAGAGAGAAAAGCTTTTCAAAATCTCAAATCTTTTTGGTTAATGGTCGAAACAAGCTGAGCCTTATAATAGTTCGTTGCTATAGCTATGACGATGTTCAATGTTGTATGATGAGCCATGTTCAAATATTATATGATTATCTGTATTGTATGTACAGTACACATAATGTGTGTATATTGCTTCAATTTTTCAACTGAAACTTGAATGTTGAATTCAATTGAAGCGTCAGATTCTCGTGGTTAAAAATTTGAAATTTTTCAACAGAAACTCTAGTCACATAATGTCTAATATATATAGATGTATCGTAGTATTGCGCTATATTAAGCAGTTATGGCAGATATGTGAATGTAAATGTAGACATTTTTTTGGTATAAATAATGCAAGTTGACATACATAGATTGTTTTTTCCCTCTCCTTTTAAATTCAATCACGAGCCATTATTTCGATTAGCCTGTACTTAATCCTTTCGTTTAATACATACATATAATACATGCATATTTACATGGCCCAGCAACGAGAGTCGAGTGAAGAGTCCAATCAGCCAGCAAATGATGACGATGACGACGAGCTCAACTACATATCTGCCATTCTATTCTATTCTATATTCCATTCCACGTGTCTATCAAGCACAATTTCTTATGGTCCACATTAAGCATGTTCTATAAGGACTTTCATTTCAGCTGTACTCGACAGTTTGAGCCAACAATTTACATACATGCGGAGACTAAATATACATTTTGTATGCCTACAAAGATGTACAGCATACAACTTGGGCTTTATCTTTCCATTCACAACGTATACAATAGTTACAATGAAGGAGAGAACAGTAAAGATCTCAAGACATTTTTTCTTTCTCTTTCTCTGTCTCTGACTCAATCTCTTTTGGCCTAGTAACGAGGTTTTTGAATGGCTTCAATCTCAACTATAATTTCAATGGACACTATGTAATGTTTTAACTATGTATGTACATAAGTCATCACACACAGTACTTAACAGCAGAGGCAAGAAGTTATACATGATACCATGTAATAAATTATTATTTTGTTCTTGTCCTTGTGTTCAAAATACTTAATTGAAGTTAAAATTTACTAAGAAATAGTTTTGGTACTAGCAAATATTCAAAAAAAGGCAAATCAAGCTGATTACTTGCTTGTGTATTTTGAAAATTACAGAATAATAAGGTGTATGTACATTGTACATAGATAAAACAAAACAATTTCCAAAGTTCAATCTGTCTACTGGTGGCCTGGTATTTTATTATGGTTACATATTAAAAGGGAAAAGATGTCTGACAGTTTTGCATTGGATTGTTGTTGTCGACAACCGACAATTCGATTGTGGTTTGTGGCTTACCCTGTGATTTGTGAACGATGACTTTGGATGTTCGTATTGATATTTGATATTGATGAATTGAATCTTGGATATTGAATTGAATCCCATCTAATTGTTGTATTTTTTTATTCTTGTGGATCAATAATGTGATTGAGATTTAAAGTTAAGCTAATGTTCCACATATTTATTGTGCTGAGGTTGTTGATGTTTGTTTGTTTTTGGTCTTTGGTTTGTTCCCTGCTAACCTAGTTTTCTCTCGGTTATCTTTGGGTTTTGTGTTTTTCATGTCTGCTATGCAGATGAGGCTTTTGGGAAGATAAATGATAAGCGAGTTGTGAGATAACTGCGATACACAAACTCCTCGCCCAGATCTATGTATCTATCTGTACACACACAGGCATAATATATTATGCTCATAAGCACGGTGCTGTGCAAAGGTAATGCAAAGGTAAATATTCTAGTAAATACAGATAAAAATGTTATGCGTTAGCACTATTGATAAGTAAGGTCGGATCTTTGCCATTTAGCATGAACATATGAATACTCTCACTAACGTAAGGCTATCAACTATATGAATCAACATCAATGGCCGGTGTTCCCTTTTCCAAGACAAATATTCTAGTACAAACTATGTAGACTCTCCTTGCAAAAATTGTCACATTTTAAACATTGATTTCAGAATTTAATCGGACTCTCGATTTTCTTGCAAAAATGCAGAGTCTGCAAAGTATTACAGTGAGAAAATAGTAAATGAGCTATTTGATGTTGATATCAAATGGCAAATGGCTGCCTTTCCGCCTTCTTTCTCTTTTCATTTCATTTCATTTGATTTTCGTGGCAGCTGGAGGCTGGAGGTGTTGTCTGCTGACTATAGCCGTTGGCCTTTCGCACCACATTGAAAAAGCTGGACGAGACCATGCTTATGATATGTAACTATAAAGATATGAAAGCTCAGACTCGTTTGTTTGTCCAACAGCAAAAAATAATGCGATGTGTGATCAAGATTTGAATTCATCATGCGTGCGTGCTTCGATGTACAGCGTTATAGTAGATTCATAAATACAAACACATACGTACATTTTGTATAGGAGGACAGAGCATGCGAACCAGTGGAGACCGTCGACATGCAGAAATAAATTTGATGAAAACTAAAATAGCTTTCTTCTTCCATCATTCGCCATGACACCATTCCAAAACTGTTGTAAATAGGAAGCATTCCCCTTTATCTTTTCCTATTCATATTCCTATTTTATTTTACAGATATTTATGACAGTGACAAGGAAAGATACAAAATGCTTTAGTTAGTACTTGGATTTTACTATACTGTCCGAACTTTTTTTACTATACTGTTTGTAGATACTCCTGAACCGAAAAAAAGCTGCTTCCTTTCTCACTGCTTTTGCTCTATATTATCCGGGTGGAAGCAATGACAACATTGAATATTTGTTTATGATTTGGAGGTATGCATTAACAAGAATAGTTGAATATTATTGGCAATGCTGCTATGTCGATGTATTGCAAGCGTGAGTCTGGAACATCAAAACAGGAAATAAGGGAGCAGTCGCCGCCATTTGTTTGCAATGTTCAAATGAAATGACAACAGACTGACGATGTCATATCAGAGTACACTTTCCATGTTCCAGACTGGTTGGATCAAAAGGGAACGAGCACATGAGCTATTAGTTGACATTGTCGTTGTTTTGTACATATAACATATAGCTGTGTGTTTTGTGCCTACGGTTGGGTGAACAGTGAACAACCGGCATTCGGAGAAATAACTTTGATTCAATGCTCTTCCACAAAGGTAAATTGCATATTGTAGATATGTCCATTATACATACTTGACAATAAAAAAGGAGCCCAGGTTCTCAATGATTATGATTAGTTATTATGATGATGATGATGATGATGATGATTTTCCAGCAAATATTGACACAAAGTGTCCTCATTGCCAACTAAATATTAATAATCTCGATGGAATAAGCAATTGAATCGTGGCTTTTGACGATGCAATTATTTATCGTCCGATTACCTTTTTACATTATCATCATATTGTTTAACATCACAAGCTCGTCATCATGCTGACCCAAATGATGAATACATTTATATGTACACGAGTTAAATGTGTCCATAATGTATGGCATATACTGAACACTGGCCTTATGTATGTGTGTACAGATAAATGGCTTGCAAATTGTCATTTCCCAGTAATAATAATTCAATAGTTTCTCCCTTTGTTTGCTAATGCAGAGAGGTGATATGTTTCGACGGTGTGTATCTTGTATCTCACGTATCGAAAATCCAATATCGATATCGAGAGGAGGAGGGAGGAAAATAAATAAAACCGTCTTTTACCCTCCGCTCTGTATATCTATGAACATCTCACATTAGTATGTATTATACTTTTGGTGAGTTGCTCCGTTTCCTCTTCCGCTCCTATCCGCTTCTCCCTTCCGTCATCTAGTCGAATTGGGAATATCCGAGAGTCTCGAGGAAATATATCAGGGAAATATGTATGAGATGCGTCGTTCAATACGAGCCAATATGTAGGCAAAAATGTTTATACTTTTTTCTACGTGTATAAAATGTGCAGCAAGAGCCACACCGACTGGAAATCTACCCCACGCCCTAGGATAAGACCAAGTGAAATGCTCAGGTCGACTTCCACGATCGAAATGTGTGTATATATTGTATATAGTCTATAACTACATACGTATGTGCACAGTTTGCACTACATATTATACCAATATGACAGATATTCGTTAGATACATGCAGACACTGTGCACTTTTTTCCGTGCATATGGACAAGCAAACATCTTTTTCACCTCTAGAAAACACGCACATATCAAGGTGGGGGAAAAGGAAGTGGTCGGATATATACATTTATACGACATATGCACGTACATAAGAAACAGTAGAATATTTTGTATATGATAGTGGCAAGTCGTAGCATTTGTGGCTCTCAGCTCAATCCATTTTGACAATGAGATAGTTGAATATGTCAGAGGTACGTGAGAACTGTGTAAACTATCGAGTTGAATTCAAGTTTCCTTTCCAGCAGCAGCAGCAGCTCTTTTTCTCCTTTTCTCCGGTTCTCATACTTGAAAGCAAGGAGTATACACCTTTATACGCATACGTAAAGCATGGCTGACAGGAAAAGCCATTAGATTTTACATTGGAAAAGGAGGGGAGAGCCCCAAAAGTACCTACAAAACACCAAAATATGGATAGACACATACATCGATATGTACAATGTACTTGCAAACACAACCCAAAAGAAAATCAATCAGAAAAACCACCGCGTTGCTCAATGGAATAGAATAGAATATCACCGTCGTGCTCAATGCATATTATAGAAACTCCTGTCTCATTCTTTTAACTACTTCTGACTGTATCCACTCCAAAACGTAAAAGGTGCTTACAACCTTCATTCTTTCCTGTCTCAACGGCAACGTGGCTCGTCATTATACAGTATGTCCAAGTAATTTTTGTATGTATAATGAAAAGGAAAATGAGAATGGCCAACACTTTGCTGCTGGCGGAGGTGAAAAGAGGGAAATTAAAAACAGGAAAGATATCATCATCAGCATGAGTATCCTGTCAATAATTATTATTATTGGGGGGATATTCAAATCCACATTCATCCAGTCCAAAGCGAAAATCAAACTCCCTTGTACATAATAAGTTGGATGAAGTTTTAATGAAACGAGTTGCTGCTCCTACTATGGTGGTGGTTGTTGTTGCTGTTATTCCCCCTATCGATTATGATTTTGCAGGACACCTTTATCAAAAACCGAATACTGAAGGCATTACCGTCTGTATTCGGTATGTGTGTATTATACATACATTCTATACATGATAAATGTCTGGACGTAAGTGGAAGTGGTCGTCTAACTACTACTGGGTCTCCCGTTATTAGTTAATGTCGGTGGACTGATGGACTTGTGTGATATTGAACACCCGGCGCTTTTAGATAGTCATCTTTAGCTGGAATCATACAGACATACTCCACTCTACTCCTATTCTCCTGCCAAACCTCACATTTAAGTATTATGTTAAGTTAATAGTTAGTTCTCTCTGAAATCTCATGATACGCTGAACTTGAAACTGGATGTATCAAGCAAAAGCCTACTGTCTACACACACACACACACATGTATCTTTACTTTCCTCAAGGCCCCGTATTATATTATTTTATTTATCGTCTCGATCAAATTATGAATCTCATTGTGAATTGTGAACTTGATGCACTTACATTTAGCGAGCCATCGTCCTTAATGCATTCCAAGTGCACATTCGTTTTCCCATTTAGACGATATGATGTGAGATATGATTATGGATGGATTATGGATATGCAAATGAACAGAGTTATCGGCTCTAATTGAGAAAAAGTTCTGACTGTCGAGTTCAAGTATTGTATATTCCATGTATTTATGTACACTACAAGCTGGATGTTGGATCGTGCCTCTGCTCACTTAGAATTTTAAAACTCGACCCCTCTTTCAGACATGAGGTAACCACCGGCACAATTATACCCTCTAAACGCCAGTAGTCAATGGTGGTCACTACCACTTTTTACTATTTATGGACGAGGAGGAGAAGAGAGAGTAAGACAAAGCACGCAATGTCCCGCGTTGCAGACAATACAAAATATCTACAACACAGCCATATACTTATAATGCAATGTAACATATAATGACGATAATGCTAATCTCAATGGCGTCTTAAAGGTCTTAATATAGAAAATATGTGAATGTTTGAATACTATTGTGGGTTTTGAATTATATTAGGTATGTGTAATATTATGCTAATGTGTTGTGTGTCCAGAAACGGACGAGAGAACCTGAAAAGGGGTTTAGGTATCTCCACTTTTTCATTTTGCTAACTATATTATGAGTATTATTTTCTATTTCATGTACATACAACATACACATATATATATGCTAGCAAGAACAAGAAGGAAACTCAGATTTTACGACGATACCCACCTCTATTATTATTATTCTTGCTATCATGATTTTGTTTTTGTATGGGCGGCGGAACTGAAAGCGAACAGAAATACTTTTCGAGATGATATTTTTCTGTTTGGTCGTTACTCGATCTCGTTACTTACAGTGTATGAACACAAGATCACAAGTGTAACGACACGACAACCAATATCATATTATTATAGTTCTGTTTGGAACAAATGAGACTTGCTTGTTTAATACCATTGCATATGAATATTCTGGATGGCGTGGAGAAAAAACGGAGCAGGGAATGTAGCCGGAGGCCTTTTATTATCTGTAAATGTACATGGAATAAGTTTGTGTAATATACTTGACAATATTTTATTGATCTGTGCTGTGTCTCTCTGTGATCAGGATCACGATCCATGATAACTGGCCAGGAATGAACGAACGAGAGGACGAAAGGAGTGAGCCATACTCAGTGTGACAGTCAATAAACCTACATTTTATTCCCTGCTATACGTAAATATCTACATTTTATGGTCTCGCATACCTGCTGAATTCTACAATTTTCCCGTTTTTTCTGTAGCAGTATATCCCCATGTTTTTCTAAGCATGTACATTGTACATGTAAGTATGCATTTGAAATAGTTGGCCATATACTCAGAATGTGCTTTGAAGGAGCATAAAATATTATGTGAGAATAACATATTTTTTATTAATGTTTATTATTTCTGATCTAGATGGAAGGCTGGAGCTGAAACTGAAACTGGATATTACATGTTATTCCTTTTCCCGTTGTCCCCGTGAAATTTCACTACAGTTCTACCGACTCTGTACTCTGTATATACATTGAAGAGTGATATTGAAGTGAGTTGATATTGAATTTTGTTTCCGTTGTCTCGGTATATTTTGCATGTATGTGTACATAAGTATTATCTTGTATTTTTATAGAAGGAAAGTAAAAAATTATTTGACATATGTTCCATATCTATGGACTGTATTTCATTACATGCATGCTTGTAACTACCAATATATTCCCCAAGTCCTTCTTTTCTCCCTCTATTTTGGCTTGGTTTGGTTCGCCTTTTTGTTTTTTTGGTTGCGGATGCCATGTCCATGACAGAGACAGATTAACAAGGACTTTTATTGCATGTACATGCAAGAGAATGAGAGAATTTGAGTCTGCTGTGACAAAATTACCACAGTTCGTTTAAGCCTTTGTTTCAGGCCAACTAGTTAGTTGGCTACATGAATTCCGAATGGAATTGGAGTCGATAACTTGTTTGTTAGACCAAAAGGCTCACAGGAATGGGAAACCGCAAGTTTAAGCCTTGACAAGCCGAAATTATACACAAGTCACAAGTCCTGTAGTCTGTAATGTAATGTAAGAGACGTGGACGTGGATATATACGAGAGGATATTCGAGTCGAGCCAGGGTAGTTAGTTCCAAATTTACGATTTTCCAATCATGAACGCTCTAGGTCGTCCAAATTCAGCTTCATTTCAAAGCCATTTTACCATCTCACGTACATAGTCTTTGCCCTCGTATGTATGTATAATGTAGACGCATGTATACTAAGTATGTACTCTGATTTTTGGCATCCTTTCCTTGCCTTTGTTTCTGCTAACGTCAAAATTTGCGAATGACATGTGCAAAAATGAGAGAAGGAGGAGGAGGAGGGAATCAAAGGAAAGTATATAAGTATGTAATGTATGTATTATGAGATAATATAATACGATCCCGCCCCTTCCATTCCATTCCATTTCGTTTAATGTCATTCGAGAGTTCAAGACAAATATTGTGTTTGTCACATGAACCCCCAAAAGTAGGCAATCCAAGAGTCTAGGAAAAGCGGAGCGTTGCCGCAACAAAGCGAGAAAGAAAAGATCGATAGTTAACTAATCAATAATATATTTTATGAAAGGGCTCCTCGCCTCTTCCGCCTGTCTTCAGACAGTCAATGTTTGTAATTCACATATGTATTGGCTGCCAACTCGCTCAAAGTTGTGCCCGGACTAGTGTGTGTGTAGGCTCATTTCGAATTTGGAATTATGACCCAGAACTGGGACGGTTTCCCGAAACGAGAAGGAGAGATACATGAAATGAAAGGGACTTTCTGACCTTGTCATTTTTTATGTATGTGTCAGGCCATTTGCCATTCATTTGAAAAGGAATAAAATCAGAATTACTCCTGGACGAAGAGTTAAGTTGGCTCCTTGATTTTAGGACACACTCTTGTTAAAGTATATTTATGTATGTATAGTAACATACAAAGCACAAAGCCTTGACTTATCTCTGTATTTTTTATGAGAGAGCTTTTAGGTAGATCCTTAGTTCCAGCTCGTTTGGGACTTCTTCAACTTGAATCAAAGGTTAGTGTTGGAGTGGAACTTTGGATATTTTATGTGTTATGTCCTAGTCGGAACAATTTTTGCATACTTTCCACCATTAACTAGACATGTCGAATATATGTCGAATACATGCGTTGTACGTAGTACGTACGTATACAATTTTCAAAGTTCAAATTGTGTGCGGCAAAATCCAAGCTGAATTTGAAGTTGAACTGGAATTGGATTTTGAATTAGAGTCAAAACCAAAGTTTGAAGCAAAATGAAGTTGTTTATAGTTTATGTACATGATTACTGGTTTACGTGTATAGCTAAACTACGAATATCGATATGAATACATAATATGTTTATATGAAATCCAGATCAAAAACTCTTTGTATATGTATGTACATATTATATACTTATATCTGTAGTACATATTTACATAATTTGATAAGAAAAGGGAGCTGAAACGACGCCGACCGACTGATTTTATCGAGCGGCTCTGCAATGCACTCACTCACTCAGCAGTCGGCAGTCTATCATGCAGCTTTTATTGTACTTTTCTTTGTGTTATTCCCCGAGAATTGCGATGACTGCTTTGCTTTGTATTTCTATTTATTTTGTGCTGCAATTGTACATACAATAGTTGTATCAGCAGTTTACAGGGAATTGTCAAGGAAGAACAAAGGAGCTCTGAAAATTATGTATTTGTATGAATAGAAGGGAGAAATATTATACAAAGGGTGGCTAAAATATTTGTTGAGGCATTCCCATCCTCCTTCCATATTCAATTTTGTATACATCTATCCATCTAACTCTTTCATCATTCCCACTTAAATTCCTCTGTAATACAATATACAACATACAATACAAATAAGTATAAAGTCAAATCAAATATTGTTTTGAAATAATTCCCGATAATACAAAGTTGCTCACTTGTGCTCGCTACAAATCGGTCTAACTGTTTAACGTTTCAATATTTCCTAAATGCGAGGAATTAAAGGTAGTTTGTATGCAATGTCTTGCACTGTAAATTACGACAGTGAGTGAATTGGTGCTCACTAGTCCATGAAATGACTAGCTTTGTCCAAAATTGTCCACTATTTTGTTTGTCGTCGTTGTCGTCATGCCTCTAATATTTGCCAGCCATTATATTTTGCTCTTTATGTTTTTCCTGGTAAAAATTGAATATCGATTTTGATATGTTTATATAATATTAAAAGTAAATTATTTCTTTGGTCTGTTGGAAAAATTACAACATAATAATATTTGATCAATCAATTCAAATTCCGCATTCGCGTGCTGTAGTTGCTTATGTAGCTAGGAAAGTAATAAATCTTTGTCTTTCTTATTATGTTGAAATTGAATGAGCGGAAAAAGCAAACCACTCGAAAATGGAATGTGTCGGATAGTCGTCAATGTCTCAAGTCTGCCTGTTTCTCTATTATCTTTGTAAAACAAAGTCTTGGCTCGTAATGGACTTGGAAATGGAATGTCCATTTTGAATGCAAATTGCATATTATCCATGGAGCAACAATTAAACAAAAAACATGTGGATAGGGAAGATGGACATTATGTTACACAAAAGCTCAGCATTGTTTTCGTATTAGTTGTTTATTTTAAACATTATTTCTTTCTTCCGCTGAAATCATCTTTATATTTTCTTTGTGATGGAATTGCAAATAATAGGATGATTTTGCTAAGTAAGGAATTCCGAGTAAGAAATAGTATTTGTAAAAACAAAACTGAATACAATGGGATGGCCACCGAAGGAAAGTACAGTAAGTCCACAGTCTTGAAACCTGACTGTTGACCATGAAATTAAAATACTTGCAGACTGGTTACATTAAATTACATAACTCTCCTCACATTCAAATACTCACAAGCTACATTTTTCAGCAGTCCAGCTATGCATGTATGTGAGAATCATGAAGGATGGAGAGAACGAGGCTTAATGAGTCATTTGAAATTCACAGCACAGGACTTGAAACATTATAAAAGAGAGAGAACAAGAGCAGAAACGAGATTTGGAGTCTGAGCCTTTCTGTTCTACTATACTTAATGTACTATACACTCTCGTCCCTTTTAAAAGATGTGAGGATGAAGCTATCAATTTTTTATCCACCGCTCGCACATTATTTCTCATCCTTCATTTTTCCCTTTTGTAAACTCCTAAACAGCTAACGAATAGTTATGAATTGTGAACATGCATTTAATATTCACGAGCAAATATATGTACAATGTAAACTGTGAACGTGAGAGCTTACGTCAAATGTGGTCGGTTCAAAGTTGACGTTTGAACCAAAAGAAAAAACTTGGAAATTTAGCGATAACCCCAAAAAATCATAAA
Organism: Sminthurinus bimaculatus; assembly: GCA_034698285.1. Taxonomy (NCBI): domain Eukaryota; kingdom Metazoa; phylum Arthropoda; class Collembola; order Symphypleona; family Katiannidae; genus Sminthurinus; species Sminthurinus bimaculatus. The sequence continues at coordinate 9,186 of JAQIVE010001955.1, read as the reverse complement.
AAAGCGATCTGATCACACTAAATTCCTTCTCAACAAACTGACCTCTCAAGGCTCCAAGGCAGTAAAGCATATCAGCACGATGCTGTACGGACGTATGTAAGCGGAGCAATTTCCATGTTCCTAATTAATAATTCTCCACCATTATTTCTCCATTAAGAGCACATTTTTGTGCACAGATCGCCCATTGGCAATGCCAACACATTTTATCAAATTAAAAAGGAATTTTAACAACTTTAAATGTATGAAATAGAACCAGACTGGAAATTTTTACATAATGTACAGTAAATATACATGTAGAATGCACTTTTCTCATCGTATCCTACAATAATATTACAACAGGAGGGACAGAACACAGACAATAGAATAAAATACGTATAATACAACTAAATATAATGACACAAGAATAGAAGCCAAGAGAAAAATTAAGACGGAAAAAAATTGTTCATGGGAACATAACTCGAACAATCGACGTATGAACTCGAACCTCGAACTTGCCCAGGCCAATATTATTATTATTATCATTTTATCCTATATGTGATTCTTTATATGAGGAAGATTATAATAATAAAAATCAGAATGGTTCTCAAATTACTTTTGACAACTCAAGCCAAGAGCGAAGAGGAAGAACACGAGAAGTAAAGAAAGAGGGGGAGCATATTATAGTTCTCAAAGAATTGTTTGGGCGCACTCCGACTCCGACAGTTCATAAAAAACATGATATTGTTTTGGTATTTTATTTTATTTTCAAGAAATATGTATTTTTGTCCACAGCTCCAAATCCCATCAAATTCCTGTAAATCATGAACCGTGAGCATGACTGCCCGTTCACACACGCGGGAACTCTCTTCACGTTAGAAATGCATTGTAAATTGTACGGTGAACAGTGTACAGTGTACATGGATCATGCATATTTATCTACCATGTTTTATGATCAAGGAAATTGGGAATCGTAACTGTGTCCTCCGGTGGTGAAAAATTCACAGTAATCACGGGTCATTTTCCTAACGACCCAAACACGTTTCTCACAAATATACAAATGAACATGCATGTACATAAAAGGATAAAATATGGATTACTATGACTATGCATCCCGTTTACATACATTTGTATTTTGTAGGTACGTATGTGTATAAACTCGGATATTATGATGATTATTATTATAGTGTTATAAAAGAATAATATTCGTTACAACTGCTTCGTTTGGTTTTGGTTCATGCTGTGATACCCATTGCTTGGAAATTCAAGAGTAAGCTTAAATATGTTTCTGTATTCTCTGTGTGTGTCTTTATAGCAAGTCAAATTCGCATTCTTCCATCATTTGATTTGATTTTGCTGTATTATTTTACACCATACATGTTGTGTTGTGCGTAAAGCCCTGAAAAAAGGGGCTCTCTCTCTCTCTCTGTCTCTCCTCGATCTACAGCCTCCTCTCCATTATCTCTTCATTTATTATGTAAACAATGGAGATGTGAATATTCATTTGAGTCTGATCCTTTTTACAAATCTCCAATACAAATGCCGCAGCTCTCATATAGCCTATGTGTACATATATCAAGCCTGTGCGATGATGATAAGCCAAATTTGAAAACGTTGTTTGGGAAAATAAAAGTGCTCCAAATTCTGAAACGGCAAACCGTGCAATGCGAGGTAATGATAATGATTATTGCATGTTTATGGACAATGTGACTCAATATCTCGGTACAAAAAACCATGTGTACAGTATGTATACAAATAAGTACACACACACACACTGACTTTGTACGCACAAAATAAAATATAAAGGCAAACATCATGAGTCTCGGTATCGTGTCTGCGTCTGAATCAAATGAAAACGAATAAAAAATGTATAGAAAAGAAATGCTGTGTTTGTGTGTGTATATATAAAATGGGATATAAAGGAAGATGAAGAGAAGAGAAAAGATTGCTCATTCCGTTCATTTTCTATACATGAATTCAGAAACAGAGAGTATATGTGTGTATTGTATTGTATATCTACGGCAAGGCCAATTCCAATTGAATGTTTAAGAAATGTCGGCCTTTGATTTGATGTTACCATGGTTTGCCATGCTTTTGGCTTTAAAGATACACGTACATACATACACATAGGATTTTGGATTGGCTTCACAAGAGAAAGGTTTGAAAAAATGTGGCCATGTCGTGCTTCTCACCATAAATACAGATAATAATATAAAAATACGTGTAAAGAAACACTGTCTTCGTCTTGGTTTTACTCTTGTTGCAACATCACTTTTGTGTCTGTTTGTCTGCTTGTTTCTGTCCGCATTCAATGTAAGTACAAATGTATACATATTTTCTCCATTTATATGATTTCTTGTTGTTTATCCATTATTTTGTCATGTTCAAACTGTGTTTGAGTGGGATCGAGTTGGATTGCATGTACATTTTGTAGTTATATATACCATAATGTATTGTTATGTCTACTAGTGTAGTGCCTCAAGCTCACACAAATTTTCTGTGTTTCTCAACATTAGCAGCAGGAAAGACGAAGAAGAAGAAGAAGAAGCGGAGGAAGACCAAGAAAGAAAGGAAGATGAACAGAATTAAGACTCGATGTGAGTTAGTTTGAGTGGAGTGTAGCTGCAATTATTTCCCTTTAATTTGATTTCGACAAGCTCTTTTCTTTTCGTCGTCCTCCTGTTCTGCTTCTTCTACTTCTCCACTAATCGCATCCGAGGGAAACAAAGGGGAAAAGTTGAGAGCTAGCATAAGCGATGGAGGAAACTCCAGAAGAATTTGTCTCCAAACTTTTAGCTTTTTTAGTTGAGCGTATATTATGTATATAAAAGCCCAAAGTTTGTAGATATTTACCAAGAACTTTTGCTGGGCTATGGTGTATGTCTTGGATTTATTTCTAAAATTGTTGTTCATCTTGGACTTGCTCAGTCAGTCAGACAGCGTTGGAAAATGCACGCACACAATTTTCTCCCTCGTTATTAAATTACATGCATGTTAATTTATTGTGGAAAGTACAAAACTGTGAGGACGAATCTTTGAATGTGGACAGTGGAGAGAGAATTTGTAGAAAAAATAAAGGGATGAAAAAAGCAATAAAAATTTGTCCATTTCATCATGCCCTGCGTATAAATGTATGTAGGTATGTATGTGTGAACATATTTTTCTATATAATACGTGTAAACTGTACAAGATTTGAGTTCCCTGATGGCTCCAACTGATACCCTTTTCATCACATGTAATACAAAGTCTCAGCATCTCACATCACGTTCTCAAGATGAAGAAAAAGACGAGTCCAGCCCGCAAGACATGCATAAATACATTGGAAGAGAGAGGAAAAAAGTTCATGAAAAGATTACTCGCCACGTTTTCAAAATTCTGAGAGTGAGAGCTGTTGAGTCATCAAGTGAAATGTACAATTTGAGTCTGTACGAGATGCTGCAATGCAATGCAATTCAAGTCTTCATATTCAAAGGATGAGACAAAGACGAGAAGATTCAGATTTAGATTCAGATTCAGATTTCAATCCTCTATGCACGGGCATCAAGGCTCTGACTCTGGTTTTGGTTTTTGGCTTTTGTACATAATGAAAAATCTCTGCAGTTACTTTGCCTTGTGGCTCCAGGAAAATAGATGAGTCGTTCAGCTATCTTTTGTAACTTGGATATTTTCATGCGGTTGTGTTGTATGTGTTATGTATAAAAAGGGCATCTCATGATAATAATAATAATGATGATGATCATCCCTTCACAATTTTTCGGCGAGTTTGTTCACGTTCCATTTTTTCACATTGTTTCTTCACACTGCACTGAGCTGAACTGCACTGCACTTTGCGTATATATTATGTGTACAAACATACAGTTGCCTATGTGCTTCTGTTCCTCTTTTTCACGTTTGACTCGGTTGTGTGCTTGTGTTGTTTTTCTGTTTGTATTTTTGTGTACTCAGTTTGAAGTTTGGAAGCAAGTCAAAATATTTGGTGTTGGCTCTGCGGTGCGGCGTAAAGTGATACTTTTGAGAGACAGGCAGAGAGAGAGAGAAAATTCTCCCCATTTTTTTGAGGGTCTGGCCCTCATCCTCTCATAACAAAATATAAAAATAAATATGTATTTTCATATGTTGTATATTCAGCATCCAGTGCAATGACTGCGGAGCTGGAGACCCTTCAATTGGTAGGAGAACGTCAACGAGAGCAAGAACATGGGGAAGACGACCAAGAAGAGTCAGCCAAGAGCTTTTTTCCCTTCGCGTGTGACATGACACACAAAGAACTGCTTTGTTTATTCAGGAACCCCAAGTTGACGTTGACAGTTGAAAGTCAATCTCAAAGTTGAGCGTAGAATTTAGAGTCATCGTATCTGTATATGCACGCTGAATATTATATTTTATCATCATTACTTTGTATGTTGTTATGTTTATGACAGTTTCGGTTTTATATTACTCATTTTTAATCATCGCCCTCATCATCATTATCAACAGCAAATTTGTACTTACACTCCGTATTTATGCTTCCTACTGCGACTCAATATCAATATGACTCCCAGAAGTTAATAGTGTATACGATCATCTGACTGTTGTACTTCTAATTCTTCTTCTATATATCATAGGCTTTATTATACACATTTAAATGCATGATTTACGATTAGTCTCAAATTCCATGAATTCAAATTCTTTCCGTGTGATGAGTTGTGAAGAAAGAAACGCCACATTTGACAAAAGTTTATAATCTCGCATACATTATGACAAATGGGATTATTATTTATTTATTTAAATTTTGAGTGACTCACTAGTCGTTAAGAACAAAATTATTTGACAGTAAAAAGTACGTTTTTTTGCACATATATGTGTATAATTACCATTACAGGGCGGTTTCACAATGTGGGCAAAAATTTATCCATAAAAAACCTAGTTACACACTTTATACTATACGCCGAGGAGGAAGAAGAAAAGAAAAATTAAAAACAAGTCTCCTTTGATCATCATTTATCATGGTGATCAGGTGTGTTGGGTGATTGGAGATGTTTGAGTTTGAGAGCATGAGCATGGAAGGAAATACATGTACGTACACAAGTACAATTCGAATACGTACAATTTACACAGGGACAAACAAATGCAACAAGTAATTGTCATCCTGCTCAATGTATACAGTTATATAGCAGCAACTCAGTCTTTTCCGCCTTATCACTATTGAGAATCAATTGGCAGGAACTAATCGGGATTTCAAAGGAAGTATCAGGGAAAAACTGCAAGGAATTTTGGCACATTCTCCCCTTTCTTATTCTTCTGTATATACATACACAAAACGTAGATATAAGCTCACATACATAAGTGCATTGAGTTTTGGTACGACGCGTGCTTTGCTGTATAGTAACAAAAGTTGCAAAGTTTGTTCAAGCGTAGCAAATAGCTTGTAGTTAATAATGTGTATGATTATAGCTAATAAGAAGGTATAGAGTCAATGAGAGAGCGAGAGAGAGAGAGAGAGTGGGTGAAACATTTGATATTTTGATTGGCAACTGAGTTCACAGGCTAGATCAACTCAACTGAGCTCAACTCAACTCATTAGAAGTGTAAATGCCGATTAGGTGTTGACAACGAGCACTGAGCATTCAGTGTATATTCTATATATTATTGTATGTATGGGATGGAGCAGCAGAGCAGAGCGAAGAGAGAAACAAACCAAAGACCAAAGATCGAAAGTGAAAAGAAAAGATTAACTTTTGGTTTTTGGTGGCTTTTTTCATTTTGATGTTCGCTTCTTATCTGTTTGGCAAAAGGCTGGGCGAAATACCAGAGCGGAGTAGCAACAGCAGTGCAAGTCACATTGTACAATATTTGTATAGCTATACATAGAGGTATGTATAAAAAAGGGTGCTCATTCAACATACTGCAATACATTTAAAGCAAGATGGAGATTAGAAACCCCAAAATAATACTAATACAAAGTAAATAGACAAGTCGTTGTTCCTTCTCTTATCTCACATTTTTAACTGCTCATCAATGCCTAAATACATGTTGTGTACATATCTTTGGCATTAAGATTAACTTTAGCTTTCGGATCGTACAGTGTATACATAATAATATAATATGTAGTTAGTACACCGTATGTGTGTATACAGTGTACAATGTACAAGCATGAGGAAATGTTGTGTAATATGTATTTGGTTTTCAATGGGAATAAAATACTTGTAATAATATTTCATCTGGTCTTCATCTTCATGTATCATGATGTAGGAATGCTCATATACATATTATGGATGTACATAATACGGATTTAGTTACAAGTTGTGTCTGTTGTCGTTGTCTGTGTTAACATTATCCGAGGAACTTTTGCTTTTTATGAGTTTACAATTTTTGGAAGCACACAGGGCTCTTCCATGATATTCACTCTTTTATGTTGTTTATAATGGCGAAAAGAAGAGAAACGAGGGAATCCCAAAGCCCATAAATATTCACACTAACTATGTATACACTATGCACTGCATACAAATCCACTGGCAAAGTCAAACCAATCCAACTTCACACCAAACCGTAGTTTCTTGTAGAATCTCTCTAAACTCAAGTCAAGTCAAATATGTACATTATTATGGCTCTCAAGTCAACTCAATCAGAGAATGAGATTGAGGTTGAACAGCGACACGGCTGACTACTTAAATGCTTCTAGGTGCACCACACCATAGAACATAAAAATCACATTTACATTCTCTTCCCAGCCCCGGCTCCTCTTTTGACTTCAAACTCTCCATTTTTTATGCATACACTTAAATGTACTATTATAACCAGCCAATATTCAATCCTCAATGAATTGCCTTGTCTTCTGATTCCTATTTTTTCAAAGATTTTTTTCTCTTTGCATTTGGTGTTTTGTAGTGTTTAAATGGGAAGCTTTTGCAACTTTTATGCTTAATTTTACAACAATGTCGCCTGTTTACCTCGCCTCATATATATAAAAAATGTGTTTGATATTTAATTACTAAAGCACGGTTTTGTACCATTATTAATTACTGCACCACTATGTATTAATGAGGTGAAATAACTAACTTCCTTATGAAGGCTCCTTTGATTTTGTTGGGACATTCTTTTTCCAGCCAACCAGACAAATGGCCTGGTGAAGGAAGGCTTGATGATTCGTCTTAAATTATAGCCACCACTAATATTGTTGTTATTATTATTACTGCGGACGATGGAGCCATTTGTTCATTTTCAATTGTATACTTATACATGTACATATGTGCTTTCAAAATCCACTTCCTCTCCTTTATTGAGCCAACCTTCAGCATTCAATGGAAAGAATGGGAGAATCTCTTTAGCCGCACTTGAACTCTGCCATGCTATGCCATGTCATGTCATGCCATTCATTTCATAGACCAATATGTATGTATGTACATTGTACATACATACCGACAATTCTATTCAACTTGATAATAATATCGTCGCCGGTGTTTTGTCCTTATGAAATATTGGGGAGTTTTCCAGTACATTCCGTCTTTCCATAAGAAAAAGGAGATTTATACAGGGCGTGTACATATGTAGAGGGAAATTCAAAGGTAGTGTAAACAACTGGCGAAGAGGTTCAAACGAAACATAAAGAAGAAGAGGAATATATGTGTGTGTGTGTTTATATGTGTGTACATACATAAATTTTCTCAATATGAAGGAAAATTCAACATGTGTGTACGTTATGTAGAGGCTAAATAGTAAATACCATTGAGAAATGACAGATCGCTCGTGGTTTTCTTTCTCCACGTTGCTCATATACACATATGTGAATGTTGTATCTATAGATATTATGTTATTGCTATGTATTTGCATCCAGCGTCTTGATGACTTATGACAGCGGCCGACATAAAAAGAGGGGATAGAGACAATTTGAGTAGGTACAGCAAGATAAACTCTTTTCTCCCATGAAAAATGCTCCCAAATGAACGAAGAATGGATGAAAAATTGAGGCACATTTTGCATTTTATCGAGCATTACCATTCACATTCACGGCACTATATTATGATGTACTGCGTACAATAAATACTGTACACACTGTAAATATTTAATATTAAGTTTCGACGATAGAACACTTCCCTGTGAAGAATCATAATCATAATTTTTCTCCTGTGTATACACACACAACTAGCATAAAGACTTACACATATAATGTATGCGTAATGTGTGTACCTACTTGTAACTTGTTGCCCACTTTCATGTATTCACTACAATTATTAAATTTGTAGCTTGGATGTTACTGAACATAAAATAAAAAAATTGTGACGAAAATACATGGCTCATCATACATACACATACATAAGTATTATGAAAAAGTATGTACAGCGGAGTAACAAGTGAAACCTAATGGGCGGTTGCATAAATTATAAAAATTAGCCCGATAAACATCTATAGAGCTGTACATACACGTACAATGTATGAACAAGGTCTTGGTCTTTGGGATTCCTCGAGATGAAATGGAATATTGAATATTCAATCCACTGTATTGTGGGTTGTGTGGGTGGTCTTTGGATAATGATACACTTTTGAAAGGGAAGCCAAAATTCAAGGTATAAAAGTATAGTAACATGTTATCTCGTATGCAATAAACTGCGGCCCAATGACAGTCTCTCCAGTTTTCAATTTCATAGTTTCAATTTTGAGAAACAAAGTTTGTAAATTGAGATTGTATGACATGAAATTATCGGCTTCCACAGAGTCCTTATAGAGAAATAAAATTAAAGCTGACTTGGAGCTTTTGTAAATCACCACCATCAGTCATATCCATAATATGTATCTAAAAAAACCCTTGGGAGTTCCTCCAGCAATAACATTATTATGATTTTGATTCAATAGCAGCAGCATTTATATTTATGAATTAACGGTCGACAGTAAGTTTAACCGTAGGGACGGTATAGATACTAATTTGTAACCGTACAAGTACATAGAAAATTAGTGTAATTTGAATGTGAATGGAAGGAAAAATATAATTTTAGTGGGCCACTTGAAAAATTAGCATGTGTTTTCATAATGGTCGGGTGTCAATTTTCAAAGAATCGAATGCACATTCATTTAAATTCAAATCATGATACATGAATGACGGACAGTCAAGTTAAATAAAAAAAAGTGCTAACTGCTGCTAATGTAAAAAGTCAGTGAAAAATGGAGACGCAAGCAGAAAAGCGGTGACTGTCTCATTTTCCGAATGAATGAATAATTAGTTGCTTGACTAGATCG